>JAQGBJ010000200.1:0-54885 GCA_034698345.1 Sphaeridia pumilis
TGCCAATACCTTACTCCTCGACGAGGTTCGTTGACGAGAACTTCGCAAATCTCGGCGGGATCCCATCTATCTGCGAACTCACAACAATCAGGGTCCGATGATGACAGGTGCGCATGTGATTCTTCTGCATGGGATTATGATGATTTAAATCCTGCATCAGTTGTTCTTGATTTTGACAAGAAATCTGTTGTGGCATGTAGTAGTAATGGCCTTGTGTTTACCTAGCATGATTTTATTATTTTTCGTTTTCACCTTTGCAGATTCGACCAGGATGAAGTTCGTGATTTAATTGGTATACAGTTAGATGAACCAGCAGGAGTAGCTGCAGTGACCACAGCTGCAGATGAACTTCACCTTTAATCATTATCATGGTACACTGTGGATTCCGCATGGCCAATAGTTCAACTGTTTATAAATATACATAAAGTAACCTACAACATGAATGTTTCCCCAGTACGTTTAGTCGTAGGGTATGTAATGTTTGGAGATGTCAAAACTGTAAACACAAATTACTATTCACAAACATGCAGTTTGCATGATCGCTATTTTAAAATCCACGACATCAGCAGAACTGCTATTCTTGGGTAGATATACAATAGAACTTGTTAGCCAGAGAAGGTCGGGTGATCTTGTGCTTTTAGCTAGAAATTTCATAGCATTCGACCTTGATGGACTTTGTAAATAATTTATATAGTTGTTTCTTCGAGGCTATTATGGCTTATCAGTTTTGAGAACCTCATGTACCTGTATGACTTACCCAAGAAAGCAGGTTGACAGTTCTGAAACAAATAGTCTTAAAACGAGATACAATCCTTTTACCAAACTATTCTTTTGATAGTTCTTTCACGATCAAGTATTATTTAATATTGAAGTTTTATTACGCGAATGTGAATGGCTTGCAGCAAAATCAGTGCCTTGCATGCAGCATGAATAATATGTTGTATAATTAATTTAAGTAGCCGCGTTAGGAGTTAGTATAAATCTGGTTTGCCAACGACGATTATCTTGAGAAATCAGTTTCTTGTGTTGACTTACTGTTCTAGCGCCAGCCAATTGTCTGGCAGACATTTTTCTAATGTGTACCTCTCTTTTAAAGTTTCCTGTCGCTAAGAAGCATTAGTGTATCAGATAAATTATGCTGTAGTTCCATCCGGTTCTAGGAACCCGGATAGGATTCTCTCGAGGCTAGCTTAGAACTTTTCTGGGAAGCACAGTCTGTCGTAGTTGTATCAATATATGCAATAAGGCTCCGATCGACTTGTACAACTTGAAAATCAAGATTGAATGCCGCTCAACAAGCAAAGGATGGAAATGTGAAATATCAAGTCAGTCAGTACGCATGCATTCAGCAGCACTATAATGTGCCTTCCTAATTACATTCCGCCCATTTTATAACTTGATTGAGAGACGAATAAACTTTAGCGCAGCTATGCTGTTGTGTAGTTAAACATTCCGTTGGTTGCCAATTTCTGTATGTTTTATATAACAAAGAAAATACGCTGCTATTGATTACAGTGCTAATAAAAGACACAAAAGTTTAAAAAACTACACAGAATGTAATCTGATGTCAAATATGAAACTCAATCATATGAATGAAGTCAAAGTATAAAAAGTATATGTTATAAAGGATCACACGGGGATATGACATATAAACAATCAATTCCCAAATGCAGTAAGTTACATTTGTATTGTTGAACGGTGAACGAGCATCCCCAGTAGGCATTCTAATGTGGCATGACCATGCAGTTGCCGTCAGGATACCTGGCGTAGAAGCGAGACTTGACTTCTTCATCTACAAGATGTATTCCATCCAGCTGGTTACCTAGCGTCATCCTAAGGAGAAACTTACAGTTTATTTGACTCATCATTAAGACTTGAAACCTAATCTCGAAATTAACATACCAATTGGGCTGAATATTATGCCGCCTTCCAAAAAGCTCTATTTTGCGAGTACCGGGGGACAGTCTTTCGATGATACCATAGACTTCATCAGGTTTATGGCTGGTGGCTCTCACTTCGGCAACAATAACATCACAGTCAAGACCTCTATTGATAGGAGGATTTCCTTTCATGCCGACAAGACAATGTTCTTTCCCATGATTTAACCAGTGTCCTATACAAATACAACATGACCAGTTAATATTCGAACCCTATTTGATAGTTACACAATATGTTGGGCTAACCTGTCCGCCCTGTTCTAATAATTCGTTGCAACTGATTCGTTTTGACCCAAATCAGCTCATCGACTCGTTCGTAACCCCATAGTTGTAAACACTCTCGACCAAGTTCCATAGCACTAAAAGTAAAAAGCAAACATGGTCAGCTTCAAACGTATCAAACGTTACATAGAATACATTCTTTAATCAAGAACTTACCGCCCAGTAACCCACAAGAAAATGAGACCTTCATCCTGCAAAGCCGGTATATTAAGTTGCCTCATTTCGTCGTCTGATAACGTTCCGTACGGAAGTTCCATGTGAATATCCCAAGGAGGATCAGCCATAATAACACTGAATTTTCCTAACGTGGTCATATCGAAAAATCTCAGATCACAGTGGATCCATTGCGGCGGGTGTAGTACAGTAACTGGTGCAGCGTTATCAACCGCAGTGGCTTCCACAGAGGTTCCAGCAGCGGCTTTACCTCCTCCTAGACTAGAATTGGTGTTCGCACGGTCGGTATCAACTTCATAATGTACGTATCTAGAACAATTTGGATCAAGTCAACTATTTGTTTCTAACATGTTATCTGAGTTGATGACTGTTTTTTAGTAACTTACTTGCAAGTTTCCATATGAAAACACGTATTCAAAAACGAACAATCTCCTAACGTTTCGTCCGTGTGAGACTGAATTATTTTGCGAAAATGAAGTCGATTACAAGGCTTATTGTTTGGCGACACCCTCCTGCATTCACTCTTTGTTCCATGAGGACAAAACTCCTGAACGGTTGTTCCACCTTGAGATCGAAACTGCTCCACGAGAGTCTTTTCTTTGACACTAGGTCTGCTAAGAAGCTCTCGAATTTCTTCTCCTATTCGTTTGTTCTCTTTCTCTCTGGTAGATGCCAGGGACAATAAACTCTGGAGGAAATCACAAAAAATTACATTTGAGTATTTCAGGCGAAAGCACGGGCTTACATTTATGAGATGTTCAAACAGACATACCAAAACGTCGTTTTCTTTAGATTTCTTCTCATCTGGTCCTTGTGCGTCGTTAGAAACTTCGTTTGAGACATCAAATTCTTTTCAAGAAAAGCAAAACTTATCAAATTATTCACGGAGACGGGAAATATCCGATGATCCATTAAATATACCTTCAGTCTTGACCTCAACTGGAGTCACCATTGCAACCAACTTTGAATGCTCAGCAGTCAAAACTTCCACGAAAACTCCTTCATCAGAAACCCGTTCAGCGATACTGAAAACAATAACAAATTTTTCACGATGCGTCAAATGTTATAGAAGTGAAGTATTTTATTCTTACGTAATAAGTTGTTGGAAAGCAAATTTCTCCAGCAAATTTAGAATCTGGCCATGAGAAATTAACGTATTCTGCAGTGTCTTATTGCAAGTCTCAAGGATTTGTCTGGAATCCAGTGGCAAGTGAGCTGCAACATCTGTTAGGCATTTCAAAACATTGTCTTCAACGTCCTTGGTAAGCACCAATGATCCATCCGACTCATCCTCTGAATCAAACAACAAAAGTTTCATAAGTATCATTTCTTAACAAACAGGAAATGCCGTAACTGCAACAGGGACGTACCTAATTTTATGCCGATTTCTTCTTTCACATCTGAAAATACACAAATGCTGTTAATTCACAGGATAAGTACTCTATTATCACATGGATTCAATATAGTTACCGGCTAGTCCGACGTTCGGAATCCCGACCCCCAAGCGGCTATTTAGCAAGTCTTGTCTAACTTTCTTTCTGTCTTCTCTTCTTCGCTTCCGCGAACGGATAGCTTGAATGTCGGCCCAAGCATCTTCAGACATTTTTCACAACGGTTGAATTTCAATTAAACAATTAACCAGAATGCGAGCCTTAAAATGAATCACGAGATTTGCCAATCACACCGAAAGCAAGAAACTTTCACGTCCTGATTTTCATGGTAGACACTTAAGTTCAGGGTTCCACTAACACAAAAGATACTGGCAAAATATATTTTTCGGTTTTTTTAGACTTATACACCGATATTATCGACATGGATCAAATGTAGAAATTTCAAAAGACGCTTGAGGATGTTTTTTACTGCAGTTTGTTTGCCGCTAACAAACAACAAATGCTCGAGTTTCCCGCAATCATCCGTGTACCATCGAGCGGAAGAGTTTATTTTCTCTATGGCATGGAATAATGCTTCGTCAACCTGTATTTCGATGGACTGATGAATCGTTTGAATCGACCGATACAATACTCGCGAAGCGAACTACTCCGTTCGCTTGACACTAGTTTGTGAGTTTGAGGTCAGGTCAGCTTGGAGCTTTGCTCGATAGGAACTTGATGGTGGATTGAAGCTATAGCTCGAAGGTCGATTTAAATGACTCATGCCCCAGTCAAACCCTGCGTTAGTCCCTGTTTATCTACGTGAACCTTGCCAATTTTTAGCATCACAATCTTCTTCACCATTTCAGTTTATTTTTTAATTTCGAGATGCAAGATTTTATCAATACATGCATATTCAACACAGCACAGTAAAAGTAAAAACTCCAAGTCCTCCAGAAGCAGAAAATCACGGATTTAAGACACAAAAATGGATAATTCTACTTGAAAGAAAGAAGTATGCTGACCACCTGTTCCAATATGAAACTGTAAAATAGGAGCAGTGACTCGCGTTCGTAGGTTCTGAAGCTGCCAACCCAAATGCCTTTTGCCCTGACCGATCGAATTCTTCGTCGAAATGAAGGATCTTGGCTTCGGAATGACAAGACGCTTGGCAGCTCCGCTTTAACCCTTTCAAGATTGGCTGCCACAAGATATGCTCGACTGTAAAGGATGGGATATAGGATGAGGGAAGCATACACAATAAATAAAACTACAGTTATCATAATCACATCGCCCTCGAAATCCATTAGGAGGAGAAGAGAAATTGCAACAATTCCAGCAACCAAGCTAGCGCATTTGAAACCAAACAGTAAATGGGAGTTGGCAATTAAAAATCCTCAGTAACATCAAAAGTTCATTCAGCGTTCGCCAGGCTTGATGAGCTCCGATCGTTGAAGTTTTTGATCTGAAAAGATTGCATTCAAAAAGATTCCGTCAGATTAAAATTATATTAGCTTAAGCTGCTTTAAACAATTACAAACCTGTTCAAGAGTTCCGTGATAACAGCAGACCACATTTCAAGAAAAATCAGGTGTTGTACGGCAGCCGTGAAAGAGACCATTTGGAACAATGACCAAGCGTCGGCCGCCATTGCGACAACGACCAGAATTTTGTAAAGCGGCCCTTCGTCGAGGTAACCTTGAGCAAGCGCCCAGTCGACAGCAAACCGAAATTGGATGATGAATTCCGAATTTATAGCAATAAAGGCACAAACTAAAAGCGCACCGAATGGAGCCAATGCCGGAAACAGAATCGGATACCAGGTTTGTATCAGAGGCATTTTGAGCGGCACCGATTGGTACTTGATGATGGAGTTCCAAATTATGACGAAACTTTCCACGTTGCGCTCAAAGAGATCAAACATATAAAAGTTGCATGTCGAGCAGGTTACCGAGAGCATCAAGTACAAAAAACCAAAACGCGGTTTATGGAATTCTTCGACGGTGAAAGTTAAGAAAACCCCGGTAAACATGTAAAGTACACGAAGATTAATAAGAATGAAGCTGAGAAGCCAAAAGACGCGCTTCCAAGGGCGCTTGTCCACTGTAACCTTTTGTTGGTCGACTTTAATCGGAATGCTGATGAATGTGGAGCAGAACCACAAAAAAGCGAGATTACTTTTGACTACTTTTTGGAATGGCGTATTTCTCAAGTTCTTTCCAGTTTCTAGCCTCGACGACGTCAGCGGTTCTTCTTCGGTCCACCAATCTTCAGCAGAGACCTCGAACTGATGCGAACTTTGAAGTTTTCTTGACGAAGTTACTGTAGCTTCTGTCGATGATATGCTCGAGCCCGTGGATCTTTTGGGGAGATTTTTTGAAGTTATCGTGGAATCTACTTCTACTTGGGTCAGCTCTGAGCTAGCGGCACTGTCAACGGGGTTCATCGTTGATAATTCTACTTCGTTCATTTTGGAGGTTTTGTGGCTCTACGTTATATTGAAGCTAATCAACCGATGTAATTGTTTGTTTCAGGTTTTCTTGCTTCCCAAGTTGAATGAAGAACAGCTCTTGGGCTCTGACGGAGGACTGACTGAGTGAGAGTAAAAATTTAAACTAGGAGTGTTTTTCTACAAAACTCTGACCTTGGCTCAAGGAGTTTAAAATGCTACTGTCAAAACCAAATGAATGGACGTCCTTTCGTTAAATACGGTATTTAATGCTCATTGACGTCCCCAATGTGTAATTTACGTGTATATAGGAGCTCAAGTTTTTGCTAAAGGAAATAATTAATGTGTGCATCCACTAAAAATCAATAGATCTGAATTTAGGGGGTGACGATGCAAAGCTACCATTGCCGATTTGTTTGAAGAGGCTATTTGTTTGAACTTGAAGGTAGGATCAATCAGCAAGTTCCAAGTGGTTTAAGATGTGGATTCCCTCATATGAACTGCATCAATTATCCACAAAATATTTGACGAAAGATTTTCAATGAATGGACTTTCACCATCAAAAGCAATCCATGTTGTCAAGTTAGTTAACTTGCTACTCCAAACTCGCTGATATTTGGTATACAAACAAAAACCAGCTTGTTCTGCACAAGTCAAGAGCTGGAATAAATAAACGTTTTCCATTTCATGGTTCTGCATTTATTTCGCATAGAAACTCTGACTTGGCTCAGTCAGTAAATGTAAAACGCCATGGTGAAAGAAAGAAAGTGTATGCATTTGGTAAAAGTGTGTTTTTAATGACTGGCTGTCAAACTTATATTTAATTACATTGTGTCGTCCAACCTGTAGTTTTCTGTCACGTAAAAAATATGCTTGCACCAGTGAAAATCGATGAACACGAACAAGGTTGCTGACGCTGACAGTCTTTTTTAAAATTTGCAAAAGAGAAATTTGGAGGTTAGAAATGTTTGTCTTTAAACATTAAACGATGAGATAATTCGATGCACTGTTAAATCTGGAAACCAATCGACACTGAATCACGGACCGGTTTATTGTGTAAATTCTGACTAATTGATGAATGCATCCAGCTAGGATATATACAGGTAGGAAATCAAAATCTTGTTTCCAAGCCATGCATTTGCTTCACTTAACGTTTCCAAAAATGCCTGATGTCACGAACCAAATCAACTTTTTCAATTTTTTCCAATCAACTACTCACCAGCAGATCCTCGTTGATGACTGAATATTTTGCTCAGGCAATTAATCCGCAGCTCAGTTTTGATTTTTATGCAAGAATTTGACCAGAGTGGGCAATTTTCTTGAAATACGTTTTTTCTTAAAATTCGTCTTATGGCAGCAACTGTGAATCAATGCAAAATAATATCATGAGCAGTTTAACTCGGTCGTCGCAGTAACCTTTCCATGTTAACCTTTGCTTGATCGGCAGACACTAAAAGGGATTGAGTATTGAGCAACTTTTGTCTTTTCTCACATTAAAAGGATCATTTGCTCGAGTGTATGGAAAGTAAAAATCTCTTTAGAGATTCCCCTAACGTCCCATGCATTTTAACAAAAGATTGAGCATCTCGACCTTAACCAAAGGCACCGCTCAAGTAATTTCGAGGTAAAAAAGTACGACTTTTCCCGTTTTCTCATTCCTATATCCAGTCATACACATGCACAAAACTTTTTCTTGTCCGCTGATAGCTTGTGAGTCGCAGAAAACTCTTGTTCAGTATCCTCGATTCAAGTCATAAACTTTGGTGCTTTTAGCGTTTTCTCCTTGACTTGGCTCGCATTAAACATTCAACCAAGTGGTGAAACGAAATGTGTTCCTTGCTTGCAACAATGGTCATGACATGCATATTTTTCTCATTGTGTTCAAGAGTGGAATAAATTAAAGGAAATGGCGTAGGTCACGTGCCTCATGCACCGATGAGCTTTGAATTTTGTCCCTTGACATTTACCCTGTTTTTCTCGCTCCAAGTTTTTCCCAACGTCACCAGAAATCCGAGCCGAGTCAGTCAGTGAAAGTCAACACAGATTTCCGTGTCACCAAACGGAATAATTTTTCCATTTTGAAAGACAAATGAGCCATTAGCACGTCCATTTAAATGCTCTTCGAAAACAGCTGGGCCAGGCGGTTACAAGACGAGGAAAGGCTAGTTGAGTTGAGGTCGCCCGAATTACAGCAATTTGTTTCAATTACACACTAATGCTGGAGAACGATGGCAGATGTCGCTCTCACGAAAAAACTTTCTCCATTTACTTCGGTGGCCAAGAAAATGCTTTTGGGGGAAGAAAGTTGAAACTATGCAAGTAAAAGTGTTTGACAATAAAAAGTTGTTCATCACATGTATCAGGATCATTAACTGACGTCCGGCTCACATTTACTGCATTACAAATCCATCCCAACCTTGATGCATAAAGCGCATAAAAAGCGTCAAAGTAGCCGTTTAAATCATAACTCTGCCATTTCAGCTAATGTAAATCTCTGCATTTTATTGAAAGCTTCTGCTTCGAGGAATTTTGAAAAATTGCATAGGAAATCCTATGTGTTATGCATGAACTTTCGAAATATGATGTAGCGCACAAACAGGCAGCTTTATAAATGCTTTGTTGAACTTTTGCGTACTGCGGTTTTGATTTATATATTGTTATGACATATTCTCAGGAAAACACAAAGTTTTGGCTTTGAAACGATAACCAAAAACTACGATACAAGTTGCAAGTTACCCTACCCGGAGACAGCCAGTGTGGCGGGTGTCAGTCTCAAGATTTTAAGTTGACACAACTTGTCAAAGACAGCACACATGCTGTCATGTTTGTTCTCAAGTTTGTTGACAAGTGGAATTTGTCTTGGGAGACGTGAATATTATTTAGCTGGAGTAAATCAGAGAAAGTTTGAATCTGAGAAATGTCCGAGGAAATTCAGTAATCATGCAACCTTTCAGTGAAGCATCGACATTAGGCCGGACGGAACGCCGGAAACGGAACGAGAGCGTGTGTGGCCTCCACGGGTAATTGACAAGCATCCGAGTTTAAAATGCGATTCAGAGTCAGGGAAACAGGGTAATTGTGATAAAAGAGTAAAGTTTGGTCAGTTCATTTTTGTTGGAAGCGGTGGTGAGCGACGGGAGAATCCACAGCGCCGCACATTCCGGTCAATATTTCCGTGGAAACTTTGGTCATTCGTGGCAGCCATTACACAAGTATAGTTTCCATTACTATCAACCCTTTGGAATAAACATGTATTTTTTGGGCCATGTTTCTGATTGAGAAAAGTGTCTATTCGAAGAGTTTGCGGCGTCGGCTTGTCCTTCTTTTTTGAAGCGACCATGGTTTGTTCCCATTGCCCATTATGTGGCTTTTTATATGGATTTGCGATTGTATGCTCGTCGCCGTTGGACAGTGAGTTTGAAGGGCCGTGAAAACGACCTTTTGAACGGTCCAACAATTTCCAGAATGTCCGTCGCCAGTGAATGAGAAAAACGTTGGTTCCCAATGTGGCGTAAATGTGAATGAAACAAAATTATCCGTATATAAGACTATAAGAATGCGTTGGAAAAAAGAAAGAAGAGAATTCCAAGAGTCAAAATTGGCAATTCCTTCAATCAATCCGAAAGTCGATTTGGCGGAATCTAGATGTACTTGAATATGTAGTTGTATTGCTTGCTCGTGGGGATTTTCGGAAATGTCATTTTTATTTGCTTCTTGATTCTTCAACCTTAAAGCCATAACAGGATCCGGGAAAAGTTTATCGATTTACTTCCGACTTGCTTAAAAGTCAATTCATGTCATCAGAGCTGATTTCTAGTTCAACAAGATCTGCATGCATCCAGCGTGGAGGGGAAGGAAGGAGTGAATACATATTTTTGAGAAGGAATCTATCAGGAATTTTATTTCTGCACTTGAGCTGACTCTGCAAGTGGTCTCTCAGTCAGTCTCATTATCCTGAATGTATCTTTCTGAAGAAGGCTTCAAAGTTAAACATGCTGGTTTTAAACGTAGATACCTTTTATTGTTTTCTACGGGAAAAATAGTGTAAGACGGGTAGGATGTCCAAAAAATAATAATTTCGTGGTAAATTATCTTGCAAACAATTGTGTAACTTTAATAATATAACAGGTTTTCGAAAGCTGACACAATTTTTTATTTTTTTCTTAAGTTCCTTACGCTAGGCTTTATGAATAATTTTTTATCTTCTAACTTCCACAAGTTATAAGGGCAGCAATTAAGCAAAATTTTCCTGGGAAATTGCTTAACATGTCCATACTAAAATGCTATGAAAAGTTGGCAGCCACCGCTTCGCAATCCCACGTTTCTGAATCGTTCATTTTTGCAGAGCTCAGATTTCAGTAGTCTGAATTAAAAAATGCACTTCTTAAGTACAATACCTTGGCAAGGGTGTAGAATGACCATCAAATTTAGCTTCAGGGATAAGATCAAAAACGTAACTCGTTGATCCACGTAAGATCACACATGCCTTTTGAGCGGCTCAAGTTGATCCCGCTTTCCCCATAACTTGAGGTAAAGCTCTTGAAAAAGTTTCTTGTTAAGATTTCGCAACTAACCCTTTTTATATGCATAGTCATGGATTCTGCAGACATGCTTCGCATCGTCCATCATCTTATCGTGCTTAGCATGTGAAAGGAATCAACTATACAACTTTTGGCTCACGCTATAAACTACACAAAGACTCGGACTCGCCTCATTTCTGTCCTGTGATCGCATGGACGGTTGAAAAAGTATCCAACGCCTTAAACTATCACCTTTTAACAATTCATCAGTTGCCAAAAATGTCCGGCCTTTTTTGCTGTTCTGCACGAAGGTGAAGAAGAAAATAAAGAATCATGGCGGAAACTTGTCGTAAAATATTCGCTTGGTGCAACTTGCAAAACCAACAATCCAACCGTAGGGATAAAAATGACTTGTTTTTTTAATAACATGCTACCATTGTGTGAGGTCAAGTTGACAGATATTTTTTTTACGATGGTTTGTTTTTACCCGGTAGAATCAGTATTATGGCTTGGATATTTTGTTATATAAAGTTTGTACTGTACCACTTTTGTCAGTATGTATATTTTGATGCCACATAGTTGACATATTTATAACTTTTGTGCTGCGAGGCGCATGAATGTGCTAAAGGGAACTTGAGATTGCAAAGGCGCTTTAGCTAAAGAAATTACTCAATTCTTGTTGAAATAGTAGATCAATTTGCATAATCAAAATTGCCACTTTAAACTTTCACCGGAAGAATTATATACAAGAGGAAGGATGAAGAACAAGTGTTTGCTGTGTGAGAGAGAGCTGCAAAAGTTGTCTCGTAAACTATGCTAACGGCTTGTACATTTTCGGTCCAAGTTCCATGTTGTTGTTTTCTCCTCCTTTTAAAACTAAGAAAGTTATAGGGCAAAAACGAGAAGAATACACCGGGGAACAAATTTCTATACAGATTTATTACGGATGCAAATTCAAAAAATGTACTAGATCCGGCAATGTTTCAAGTTTTTATTCTTGAGCTGCGATTACAACTTGAAAGATATTTGCACTGGCAGCTATTTTTGTTGAAAAAGTATCAAATTTATAATAAAAACAACAATGAGTTTGCCCCCTGGTGAAAAACGTTGTGCCAGGCTGAAAGTCCATAAAGATGACGAATTTCATGATGGGAGGGTAAAAATATTTATTTTTGCCCAATCGGTGATATTTTCTGCCTATATTTTAGGGAAAGAATCATGTAAGGAAATATTGGCGAAATTGCGGAGCCCGTCCCAATGTCTCTCCTTGGGCTATTTACTTTATCGTTGTTTGATTTACGATATTTTGAAAAATCCAGCTGATAATCCGGTTGCTGTTGGACCAACTTATCAACATGGTAAAAGCCTTTAAAAAGGTTTTTGGGGAAAAGTATACTAAAAACACAATGTTAACTGTAATCAGCGTGGCACACATTCCAGCTGGCCTATCTATGAATTTGCCGTCAAAATGGCAAGTCGTTAACGATTAGCTGCCAAGAGCGCTATTGTACAACAACATTGAGGATGACGGCGACAGCGATGGCGAGGTTGGTTGACAAGGCTGGCAGCGGATGAATAGAGCCATCGTCCATCGTGTGTTTGTGTATCGGTTATGTCGTAAACATCAAGTGGCTTCAGTCTCATGGGCGAAACTTGTATACGGGCATTGTGGGCGGCGAGCTTAACGTTGTTGTTGAATGAGGTTTTTGTGGGATTGACAGTGGAGCAATATTGGAGGGAAAAGGATTTCCCGGTTACATATAAGAAGATGGGAGAAGAAGAATGCATGCGGGAAAGAAAGAGCATGGATGAGGATACAACGAGTCGGTCATCAAAGTAGATTTATACAAGGCATTAATTACCCGCCCACAAGCCGACACTTTTGCTTTTGTTGGGGCGCTGGAAATGAATATACTAGGCGGATTTACGTCAATCAAATCAATACACAAAGCCCAACAACTGTTTAATTACCTCTGATGGATTTATATAAAGGGAAATTGAAGAAGACGGTTCTTGTTTTGGGCGAGAAAGGTTTCTTTGTCGGGGAATGTTTTCGATGAGACTGTCCGCCGATGCGGTATCGTTGTTTGGTGGAGGAGATGACCGAATTTTCACAGACTTTGTCACCGATGCCGCAGTTGTTGTTCTTTTGACTTTGAACACACAACTACCAGAGAATGTGTGGCGGGACTTGAAAGTTTGGCCAACCAATTCCGTTGAAAATAGACACTGGTTTCCGGGGAAAGTTGTTTGTTGGATGGAGGAGAAAAGATGGTCGTTGGACGGGATTTTCAGTGACTGTGTGCCCTCGAGGTGGTAAACCGAGACCGCTGAGAGATTACACGAACAAGAAACCACATTTGATAAAGTTTAGAATGATATACTCGGTCACGTTCTTGTTTCCAACAAGATTCGACCGTTTTGGCCAAAATTGATTTGGTTCACAAAAATATGCCAAAGAAAAATCCAAGTTTGCCTTGCCGATCGTATTGATTCAAACTGTGAAATGATGAATATGCATGGGATTTTGAGGAATAAAAAGTTGAATTTTTAAACATGACGCGGGAAGAATAGAAAAAATGTTTGAACAATTCCCGAGGGTGGCGAATAATAAATTGCCGGTTCCTGGGTGGATCTTTTGCTCTGAATTCGAGATCTGGCTATAGGGATATTGTCATAATTCCTCTCCCACGTTAACGTGTGCTAAATTGAGTGTCTTTTCAATCGGGTCCCCAGGTTCATCATGAGAATGATGACAATTCTCATCACCATCAAAAATTTTATTCTGCTTCATCAGACCCTGAATGTATGTTATGCTTATGCAAGACCTAGGTTTGGTTTTTGGTATTTAATATGTCCCTAAAATTAAGCTCTAGATTCTAGAAGAGCAAAAGTTGTGGGTTATATTGCCCGGATATAAAAGCTGTAGCTATATGATGTTGTATATAAAACAACGTGCTAACTGGTCCTTGCTCCACACACGTTTGAAATACTTCCCTGGGGCTCAATTAAGTTAATGTGCCTAAAGAATGTCATTTCCCAGTCATTTTCCCAGCAGCAATCTGTTATCCGTCCTTGGCGGCAACTACTTGTCATGCATCCCTCGGCTCTGCCTTTCACTTGCCATTAATGCTTTCCATCCAAGTTATGGTCCACGTCGGGAGTGAAGCTTCTTCTTTAGGTGCCTTTGCTGTACTTACCTTGTCGACAGGAAGGATGTGGATGCATACGGGAATTGTTCTCGAGTGATTGTGATTACGCAAGTACATTCTCAAGGCCCCTCACTCATGCGGACGCATCCGTTTAATTACGCAAAGTAAAGACATTGAGATATTTCAATTTGTTCTTGAGAAATCTCGACCGGATAGAAGCGTGCTAGAAGAAGCTCGGCCTTGTTGGCGAGGGCCAATTTCTTCTAGCCGGACAATAAAATTTTATGAACGTGTCACATTTCAGATATAGAAGCACCTCGAGGCTCATAACTGTAAGAGTCGGTTTTTACTTGTCTTCTCCCCCGGCGAGCTTAACTGCAAAGAGCCTTTTTCTTCCAAGACCATAAGTATCTACAAACAAGAAGATGGGCCTTATCTCCATCTGAATGAATGCTTCTTCTTCTTCTACTTGTTCTTCCTCCACTTGTTCTTTCGAGGTTTACCTCGAGCAAAGTTGATGTTAGCCGCGCATTGTCCCATGGCGTTGGAGCCGATATGAGTTTGCTTTCTTTCCAATTTGATCTGCACGACTGACGAGGATTTTCCGCTTAAATCTTGTCCTTCCTGACACGAGTACAGGAGAAAGTACGACTCATCGTGGCGAGTGTCCTTGTGACAATCGCGGGATCCAACAGCAAACCTGCTCACTCACAAAATAGTTTCGCTGCTAATTCATGGCTTACTGTGAAACATTTGCAAGAAATAAGCCATGAATAAGCACATATGGAATTGGGACGACAAAAATAAGGGGTGAAGAAATGTGTCCGTTTGTCCACACATTCATAGGGCTTTTAGACGATGCAAGAAATTTGTGCCGAGTCTACCTTGAAATTTCTCATTACGGACCACTAAAGCCGTGTTTAGGCTGGACTAGCGAAGCGGATAAAAAATCCATCTGTTTTCTCTCTCTTTTTCCATACATTTTCGATCTGATAGAAAGAGAATTGATAGAGGAGGAAGGCAGGAAAAAGACGTGTTTTGCAAAATGCCGGAAGGAATCCCGATTCTCAGGTTGTATATTTTGAGTCGTGGTTTTTGGCGAGTTGAAAGTTACAAAAACAAAGCTGCTAGCAAATTGTGGAACTGGTCAACGTTGAAATCACATTGGATCTTTGAGCTCACGTGGATTCATAGCCAACACACGTTTTGAAAAAAATCATTATTTTTTGTGGACAAGTTTGGAGCATTGGAATACTGAAACCGTTTACTTTTACTTAGCCTGCAAATTTGCTGCTTTGAGGTCTTCAGGAAGAAAAAGCATTTCATTACATTCATGGTGGCCAGTGTTTTGTCCTAGTTATTTCTGGTCAACTTAAAAACTAACCTTTAGATTTTCTGCAATATTGCGAGAAAAGGAAAAAAAACTTTTCTATGGGAACATAAAATCAGTAAAAAGTTTCATCCTCGGGCAGTAACAGCAATTTCAAACATCTTTTGTAAATTCGTTTCAGTGATAATCTTTCGTTTAAATAACAAGTTGACGTGATGTCATGAGGAAGATTTAGAAGAATATCTTGACATTCATTTTAGCTGATAAGAGAGCAACACGTTGTGGGGATGCCACAATTTTTCGTCTACGATGATACATGGGGCTCTGATGGGATAAGTTTTGGCGGCAGCAAAGAAAGTTGGTGATCCAACTTGTTGAAACAGTTGAAGAGAGATAAAGAATTTACACTACACGGACTAAACATGCACTCGCTACAAGCAAAGCCAACTTTCAAAAGAGCATACATAAAAATTTAAAGGAGACGCGCCTTGAATCAAATATTTCACTTTTCTCTTTTAGAACAAGAAATATATAAATTGATCTTCCAGTTGGTGGCTGGCTTGAAAGTTTCTCGTCGTTATATTTTAACAGAAACGGCTACAAAAACTTTCAGCCACTTTGAAAAGTCTTACTTTTAGCAAATCTCAACTTTTGTCTAGGACCTCGACCCTTTCATCCTAAAAAGCTGTGAGTGAGTGAGATTTGCTGAGAAATAGAGTAAATACTCGGCGGTATCTACGCGGATAACGAAGCAAATTACAGAGGAATTATGGATCACCAATTTCAGCTGTTATCCACTTGAAAAAAGAGAAAGCAAATTGAAAGAGGAAAAGTACGGATACTTGGACAAATGTAGGATGTGTCGGGTTCATAAGGCGTAATTGCAGATTTATCCACTTCCTGTCGCCCACTTATGACTTATGAAGGGATTTTCGTCTGTGTACTCAAACAAACCCGTAAAGCTCCTAATGGCGCCAGACTCGGTTCAAACATGACGGAAGAGACGGAGAAACAAACAAAGGGAGCAAGAATTTTATCTGGAAAGTAAAAGAACAAGTGGAAACCGAGGAATGGACGTCTTTAAGGCTACACGCACTTTCTCTCATTATCATACAAGTCACGCTTTCTTTTCCGCTTCATATTTTTATAACCTTGGCATTCCACCGCGAACGGTGACGAGAACAAGGTCTTTCATAAACTCGCGAGGCGGTGGTAAAAATGGCAGAATATTATATTTACGTCTTTTTGTGAAACAAGTAGTTGAAGACTTTCTTGCTGTGTTTTTGAGCTTTTGTAAAAATTTGCAGACGTATATTTTTTAGTTGAATTCCGTTAATTTGCAGAAAAAAGTAGCTGGAAGATTCCTCAATTTTGAAGCCACTTTTTTATAACATTTTTAGCATATATAGTTTGAGCCATAATTTGTTCTTGCTTACCTTGAAGATGCTTGACCTAAAGCAATGCATAGATCTGAGTTAATGAATCTTGTGATAGCTCTAAATAGATGAAAATTATTTATCTGACGTTTTAAGCGAATATTTTTGCACCACAGTAGAGCAAGCTTATATCAGCTTCTTGTACATAGTTCAGTGCTTTAGTAGCTGGCATGTTACGCTTCGAGATATTAGAAATTGAAAATGCAAACAAGGCCCATGGATAAATATTGGCTCGTACTTATATATAGATTGCACTCGTCCGAGCAATCAAGTATTCGTATATACTTAAGGGGCTTCAAAGTGGAGAGAAATTCCACTTCCGTGTGCTAATGCAGAAAGGCAGGTATCGGACCGGAAAAGGATTACTGATTACTGACCAGTATTCGCTATGACCAACACAAAGCGACAAGGGCAAAAAGGTTGGAAAATTGAAATATTTTCGTGCATGTAGCCGTGTTTTCAGTTTGTCAGAGTTTATGTAACTGGTTTAGTTTGAGCGGAAGCGGAAGTAGGTCCTGACCTGACGGAAGGCTAAGGTTGTTTTCCCAAAGTGGCCAGAACAACCCTCGATAGTGGTTTTCTACTGTAACCTAATCCTAATATTTTATTCAGCACGTGGCAGTGACGGCATAATCGTTGTAATGTATGTAGAAAACACGTAAGACAAAACGACGGCCTGTCATTTCAAACCCAACATACTTGAAGCAATTATATGTTGGAATTTAACCTGCTCTGACGTCTTTTCAACTTTCATGACATTATTATGGAACTCGAGAGCACTGCGATGGTATTTCTGAAGGTCATGTAGAATATGCTATTAGTTACTCACTCAGGTGGAGCAAAATGTCACAAAAACAAACATAATTCGAACGAAACCTCGTGTGTAAATTTTTAGCAAAAGCATTAAGCATTCCAACCCTTTGGATTTTGATCGTAACTGTTACTAGCAATCATCTTCTTGTTTTTGACGAGTTGCCATGTCTTAAAATATTTTTGTGTTTATTTACAACCAAATATTTGAGTAAAAACACTTGTTCTTGCCTCCTCTGTTGTGTAAATATCGCTTTCACCTATGTGAAAAAAATAGAACATTATGAAAAATAGTTTCTAGGTTGCGCATTCAGAAATGAAAGCAAAGTAAGTAAGTGCGCTTTTTAGTAAGTAAGTTTTTGTAGTCGTTTGATGTATATATGGGGAGAAAGAAATTGAAATTCCCTAAGGAAAATGAAAACATAAATCATAAATCTCTCTAAATATCCGGTACGAATGTATGACGGAATAACGAGGCGAGTGATTTCGCAAATTGGCATACTTTGGTTCAAGTGCTGAGATTGGGCGGGATGTAAACTGGTCAATCCTTTGATTGTTTTCTTCTGGGGCGGCGGTGAGAAACTCTGAACTGGCAGATGGCAACAAAGTAAATTCGCTGACTCGCAAAAAATACAAGTGTCAACTGTATAAGCGAGCTTTAAGAAAATGTTGGTCATTTCCAGGCACTACTGAAAAAGGTGAAGTCAGAAAGAAAATTTGTGATTGTTTTGGCGACCTTCAAGTTTGTGTTTATTTTGTCAATACCGTGAAGAAACGTTTTTTAGATTTTTGCAACTGGCGACGAAATCTAGTCGAATCATCAAATGACAGCCATTCAGGAAATGTGTCATCAGCATGGAATATCCATGGGAAATTGGGCTTTAGGCGAAGCTGAAGTTCAGCTCGAAAACTGCCATATCTATTTTCGAGCTGAGCTTCAACAACCGTTTATGTACTATCGACAGCACAGAAGACCGATATTCGATAGAGGGTCCCGGAAACTGGAACCGGATTAAGTCAATCTTCTCATGAAGCGTTACGGAAAGAAGAAAGGCTTTTGAGTATTTCCTTCCCTGCAAATACTGAAAGACAAATGCCCTTTGAACTGTTGCTTTGTGTTTGGCTTCTAGGCTGAGTTGTTTCGGCCAATACTACCCGAGTAAATTTTCTATAGAGAAGGAATCCATACATGTCAAAGCATCTGCTGGATTGCCCTTGAAGCCAACGAAAATTTTGTTCACTCGCTAGAATTTACTCAACTTGTCAAGTTGGACATTTTGCATTCTGTGTGAACCGCTTCCTGACAGGTACACGAAAATTCAATCTTGACTCGGAAGAACGTGCCTAATATACATGCGGAATTAGATGTGTTGCAATTGTGAAAGTACTTTGGACTTTGGACGCGCCTTTCGAAGTGTAAGTAATTACGTCAATTAGTCATTAATTCCAAGACAATAGCTGATTTTGCCAGTTTAAACCATTTTAATACCTACAAATCGCAAAAAAACAATTTCCTGAGCACAGGACGAGAAGGGCTGTCTTGCTTGATTATCCTTATAACCAAGTATATAAATAAATATATTTATTTTCACCGAAATATTTGCATATACTTTTGCTTGCAATTTGTTATACATTGCTGTCGTTGCCTTTGCTGAGTAGCACCGCAACTTTCTGTGCTTTATATATATATGCATGAGGAATTTATTGTGTGGTTTGGGAGTATTCTGACACAAATGCCACACCAAAGGTAGAAACTTCATTAAGGGTATGACATGACATGAGGCATACTCGCATACTTCAGTCACAGTTTTTCAATCTGTTCCACATTAAATAATGGAGCAAAATTAATTAATCAAGAAGGAAACAATGCATTGACTGTTTTTAGCATAGGGTTGAATTTCTCCTATGTGATATGTGGTGGACGCATGCCCTAAATTGTCTAGTTGAAATTGTTTAAGATTGCATATAAATTGATGAATAGGTACAATTGAAATCTCGAATCAAGGCGTCAATTTTCTCAAATTGTTATTCGAAAAAGGTAAAAGTTTTATACAGAATATTTATATTACAGTGACTATAGATAGACTATTCTTTCAAAGAAAGAACTATACTGACCACCTGTTCCAATATGAAACTGTAAAATAAAAGCAGCGATTCTCGTTCGTAGGTCCTGAAGCCAACCAAAATTCCGGTTGCCTGGACCGATAGTATTCTCCGTCGAAACGACGGATCTTGACTTTGAAATGACAGTACACTTGGCAGCTCCGATTTTACCGTTTGAAGGTTGGCTACCACAAGATAAGCACGGTTGTAAAGTATCGGATAAAAGGTGAGGATAACAGAACAAACCATTACAATTACAGTTAACATTACCACATCCCCATTAAAATTCATCAAAAGGAGAAGAGTTACAGCTACAATTCCTATGGTCAAGCTAGCACATTTGAAAAAGAATAACAAGTTGGAATTTGCGACGTTGAAGATTCTCAACATGACCACGAGTTCATGCAGTGTTCGCCAGGCTTCTTGAGCTTCGATTGTTGATTCTGTAGATCTGAAAAAAAAGCGAGTCAGTTTTGCTTCGGATTTTACTTTGCTGCTGGAGTATCAATTAACAAACCTTTTTAAAATATCCTTGATGACTGAAGTCCACGTTTCCAAAAATATCATGTGTTGTAAACTACCAGCGACTGCGATCAGTTGAAGCCAAGACCAAACGTCTGCAGCAACGGAAACAACAACTAGAATTTGGTAGACCAAACCGTCGTCCAGGTAGCCTTGGTCGAGTGACCAGTCGACGGCAAAACGGAATTGGACAATGAATTGCGGATTTAAAGCAATAAATGTGCTGAAAAGAATGGCAGAGATTGGGGCCAATGTGGGATACAAAACAGGAAACCACGTTTGTATTATGGGCAGATTGAGAGGAGCTGATTGATATTTGATGATGAAGTTCCAAATTATTGCGTAACTTTCCGCGTGGTGTTCGAACATTTCAATCGCATAGCCACCGCATCCCACAAAACAAGCCGTAAGCATCAAGTACAAAATACGGAATCGTTGATCGTAGAAATCGTCAACGTTGAAAGAAAGAAAAACGCCAGCGATCATGTAAAGTGTATGAAAATTAACAAGACTCAAGTTGAACAGCCAAAAGTAGCGCTTCCAGATTCGTTTGTCCACCGAAACTTTATTTTCTTCGACGATGAACGGAAACCCGATGTATTTGGAACAGAGCCTCGAAAATTCAAGATTAAAGTTGACGGCTTTTTGAAATGACGTTGTTTGTTGATTTTGTTCATCTTCAGAATCGGAATCCAATTCTGAAGCTTCATTTGAAGTTTGATCATCAAATGAATTAGTGCGCTCATGGAGAAATCGAAGTTTGCTCGTCGAAGGTTTTGCGATTTCTTCTGGTGTTGCGCACGAATTTAAAGAATCTGTCGAGATCACCGTAGAATCGACTTCGACCGGAGTCAACTCTGAATCCTCGAGATTTTTGGCACAGCTCATTGTTGGTGATTTTGTTCCGTTGCACGTTCAGAAACTAAACCCAAATTGGTTTATGAGGTGGCGCTTAAGGACCTGACGCTAGAACCATCGGAATTCGACTGACTTGGATGTGCTTCCGCTTCCGCATTCGAGCTTTACAAGTCCAAATAGTACTCTACACTATAAATTATTACCTTTGCATGCTGGTTCGACAAACATATAGAACTGATACTGTTACAACATGTGAGTGTATGTAGGTTTTTGATGACAAAAATTATGCTTATAAAACCAGCAAGCGTTACGTAACGCTCCTATACGACAATTGGGCATATTCACGAATTGACTCCAGAACAATAAATGTCTGATATCCGACAATGCAGTACGCCAAAATTTGTTGATGGAAAAACCGAACCAAAAAAAATATTCTGAATCCACGAAAAACATTAAATATCAGTTGAAAACCTAAGGCGGTTACAAATCGTGCATGTTATGAAATATTTGCTTTGATCATTACACCTTAATCATTATCAGTCGCTTCAAATAATACGATGTGCGTCATCAGCGTAACAGGCAATCTGTAGCATTAATAACGTTCCGGCTGAACGGGTCTGCCGAACCTGATGACCGTATCGGACATGAGTGCGTTTACTGAGGGTTACATATGATTTGAGTTTTCGAGAATAATACATCCGTTGACGTAAAGAATATTTCAGCAAAAAGTTGCGATGAAAAATCAGAAAACTTATTTTTTTGTTTATAATTTTGGTTGAGGACGCTTTTCAAACTGTATTTCTCTTAAGTTTTTTAATTTTTCTTAAGAAAAGTTTTTAGGCGAGTCCGCTGGCTAGCAGCATTGTGCATACTCGTCAGTTTCGGTCAAGGAGATGTAAACTTTGTAAGGTTCGTACAGTGCCTCGGGATTGTATAAAATGATCATGAAACAACTTTTTTCTCAACTAGCTAAATACATTGTGCAGATTTGGGCATGTTTATCACGCTCAACCCCTTCGTTATCATTTTTCTGCTTATACTGTCGTCTGCTCCGTGATCCATATTCAGAAAAAAACCATACGTAAAAGCTAATAAAATTGCCCATCAGCTACTTTTCTTGGAAATCGACCAGGTTAACGTGGCTCACATATCTTAAATTACTTGTTGGGTTTTCGGCAATCACTGTCACGTTTCGTGGGGCTGCTAATGTTTCACAATGGGAAAAACATTTCTTCTCGTTACCAAGTTAAACAACATGTACAAACAAACAAAAACAAAAGAAAGCAATTGTACACGTATTCACGGAAACACACAACATCAAATTAGACTTCCCCACAAACAAACGCGAATTAGAAATCTTGTTTTTTGTTTTGCTTTGGCTTTTTTGGCGACTTTGTGAGAGAATAGTACCACCACCACCACCACCACCACCACCACCCAGGTACATGAAGAAATTCTGACTTTATTATTTATATACATTATCAGCGACTTCTGCACATGCATCAAAGGACAACATTGAATTCTGTACAAGTCGATAATTCCGCATATAGTTTATTTTAATCAGCGTTTATGCACTCTCCAGCCGAGGATGTCCACGTATACACAATGTTTTTACTAGATTATCCGTCCGACAAAACTCAACATACTGTATAACTTGCCAATATATGTATACACACAGCAAAAAGACATTTTTCTGCACCAGTTGCAAAAAATGTGTATGTAACCGCCAATAAACAGTATTTATATCTTCCTTTATTGCAATGCGTTTCTTGGACCGTTCCCTTTCTCCTTGTTTCTGTACTACTGTCTCTCCGCCATGTTGTTTCACCTAAAAAAGCTTCTATTGTCTAAATAGTAGAAAAAGATGGCCTTGGCTCAGGATTTGCTTTTTCTCTAAGCTCACATATTTATAATAGAGAGCGGATGACGGGAGAAAGTAAATGATAGGAGACCTTGTCTGACTGACTGACTTTTGTACTCTGACAATCTGCTTATTCTGCCATTGAAGCTTTCCGTCTACGTCATCAGCATATCATTAGATGTGTATTTACAGAGCAAGAAGAGGAATCAAAGCTAAGCTTTCTAGAATAGAATCTTCTTGATTGAACAGGTTTCAGGTTGTCAACAAGTTACTCTCCTCTTTTCACCATGCGTCATTGGAATTTCATTTAATGAAACCTGTGGATACTGTGGAACGTCAGCTCGTGATATTCGATACAAGTCTACTGCACGAAATAGGAGCTGACATTACGATAATTTTGCAAGCTCTGATTGCCTACTCTTTTATTAAAAAACTTGTATCTGCGCCACAGGGGTAACGTTGATTTCTCCTTAGCTAGTTCAGGAAAGTTGAGCATCGCCAGCCATGTTTAGCTTGTCTTGGACTATTCTATTCCAAGAAAATCCAGCAAGTTTAAACTTTTCGGAGTATTTTACAGCGTAGAATTTGTACGGAAATGTATAAAGTATCTTTTGCAGCTTAGAACGAGAGAGGACTCTTTGCTTTGGTAGAATCTATAGCAGCGAAAGAATTTTCAACTGAAAAAAACTTACATTTTGTACTGTACAAGCCTTATAAAAATCTAACCATATCATTTCTTCACAGAAACCGTTTCACCCCTTTCTTTTCAGCATGTCCTATTGCAAAAACATACTGAAAACTGAACGGATAATATTTTTCAAGGTTTATATTTATATATGAAAGCTCCAAATTTTATTGTTGCAAAACTGGAGCTGCAAAAGCCCCAGAAAATTGATTCACTTGGACACAAAACGCTATTACGCTTTCTGTATAGGCAGTTGAGTACCTTCTAAAGTACGTATTGAGTATATCCGCTTTTCTCTCGGCTCTTCTAAATTCAAAAGGTTTCTGATCGGATTCCTTTGAAGCCTACTCATGTACATGTACATATGTGCCAACTGTAAATGAGCACAACAAAGGAACAATTTCAAAGTCCGAGAATCGGTCCAAACCAAAAAGTACATACTGAATTGAACTAGTTGGAATCGAATAACAATGCCTGCAGCACCACTACTCAAACACCTGGACCAGTACAATTTGCAATGGCGATTCCAAAGGGCATTGAGGGTGCAAATCATTTTTCCCTATGGCGATATCTCAAGTCCGTTCTTGAGCTACCGCACATGCATTTTTCCCTCCCTGTGTCTTGATGAGCAAGTGGCCTTACGTAAGCCGCAGTTGAGTCAACTTATAGTATCCGCTTGACCGATTATCCCTGCAAGCTTCTGGGAATTTGAATGTTTCCGGCATTTGAGCCTCGGTTTAACGCGCCATCAAACAGTTTCCTCTCATACATGGAAAATGGTGCGTTAATAGACATGTTTTAGTTTATGGGGCGGAACAAGTGTGTTGTAGCCGTAGCGATATTCGAGTGTTCCCAAATTAGCAATCTGACCCTCAAAAATTAAAGCAAAAGGTTACTTGCGGGACTTTTGATGCTATGGTTTAACGTTGATATCTTGTTCAACAAAATCGCTAAGTGTAAAAATATTTACATGCGTCTCACGCTATTGCAGGTACTTGGTTTCTGTTACTTGTGTCACCGGCACCAGGAATTTCAAGTTAGGAACACCTAATTTCTTATTCACTTTCTCACAAGTTGCATGTACCTCCCCGTTGCTTTCACCTTGATCTTTATAATGTTATACATTTACAGCGTATATAAGTACGAAGTGGGAGAATGAAATTAACATACAAAATGACCTCAGATCGCATGCTGTTGAGCACATGGTAAAATGGTCTTGTGCACCTGGATGAACAAACGTAATCAGAATAATAATCGTAATCATAACCATAATTGCCGGATACAATACAAATACAAGGAAGCGGGAGCGGAGGCGCTTACAGCGATGAAAAGACTATGGCTTTCACACTTTTCTTGCTACTACGGTTTCAAAGCTATTAAAAGTCGACAAGGCATGCGACCAATGTATACATGTAATAATAATGGCAGGAGCGCATTACACGCGGTTCAATCATTAGCGGAAGCGTTAAACAGGGGTAGTGAAAGTGCTTCTTGTGCTGTCTAATTAAGCGTCATTCTTTCCAGTTGAATACACATGGCGTTCTTTTGTTGGCGGGAAATGATCTCATTACCGGTTGTTGTTATTAGATGAAAACAGTATGCAATTTAGCTTCTTTACTCGAGATCAAGCTCGATGGCTCTCCTTGAGGACGGTCACAAAGTTGCTTATCATCAATATGTATAGGCAGATTACATGGGGAATGATGTAAGAGGAGGAATGAGAGCAATTACTATTTTATGCTACCAGGGATTCGGAGGTGGAAGGTTTGCTAAACACCAGGTTGGTTTGAAATTACCACCCGAAATAGCAGCAACATGGCGTGCAAATAACGTTGGTGGTGAACTCGCAGCTGACAGGTCATCATCTCACCTGATCTTAATGATGGAAGAAAAATGAATCGACTTTGGGCTGGAAGGCGTAATGGCCGCCCGCCCACTTGACGTCGAACAAGTGGAAAAGTACATAAAGAAGGCGAGTTTGCCTTTGATAACGACACTCGGTCAGTCTGAGTAATTGCAATTATAACAAATGGGCTATTCATGTAAATCACTCTTGATTTTTTGGTGCTGGACGGACGGATTGATGACGGTAGGTGGTTCGAAGGTTGAATTTGCCGGGGCGCTGAGCATAGAAATAAGGCTATTTACGGTTCTTGAATGAAATTTTATTGTGTATATAGCGTGAAAGAAAAATGGAATAAAAATGGCAGTAGCATTTATATTCTAGAGAAATTAGCGTAATTGAAGTTTTTTGGAATAAATTGCACACCTGGCAATGGGAAAGTCATTTTGTGACTTTTACATGTGTAGCATAGCAAGAAAGGAAATGGTTGGCGAATAGATGGAGTTCGAACTATTATTAGCCAAGTGAAGCCAAACATGTTTTTTATGGCCAATACAAAATGTGTGTTGGCAAATTTTTGCAATATATATACAGCGCAGGTTAGTTTTGGCATTTACGATGCAGTGAAAATAAATGTAGTAAAGTTGCCTTTGGGTCTGTTTGCTATTGAATTGAGGGATGGAAAGCAGGTGGGTTTATTAGGGTTTTGGTATCCAAGGTTTATGAAGTGCGAGATGGTAGCAGATGTATTTGATTTTCAAGTGTACTCGTCAAGCGCCTATAAAAAGAGCAATTACGACGGGAGATTCAAACAGCTTCCAGCTGTTTTTATTGTAATATATAAACTTGAAACCATTAGCTAATGGATACTAGGAAAAGGTGTTTTCGAATCGTTTCACGATCCGATGCGTCCAATAGTAATACCTTGCAACATATCAAAGTACTTTAGCAAAAGTGGGGATTTTAAAAATCAAAGTGGAATCGATCGAATAATGTTTATAGCAAAATTGCCTAAATTTAATGGATTATACAGCTAAAAATGCCGCTTTTGCCACTTTCACTCACTGCGTCATCCATCAGTCAATAGGCAAGACGAGACACATTATCCACTGATGAAGGCTCCTGCGGAGCAATTACTCGGACATTTTCTCATGCTCTTTGCCCGGGTCTTTACACGGACACACAACCTGTTTCCTGATGTATCATTTTTCAAGCTGGAATTTGATCTGGTCGTGAAACAGTACACTTGACGAACCGTTCATCCATCACAGAACCGCATAAGGGAAATGAACAAAGAAAAGTAGTAGATGTAGTCAGAGTGTAATTTGGCAAAGGATATTCTTGATGTACGCGTGTACTGGAGACTGGAGGATGGACGACAAAAGCCCTTGAAATTCGTCAAGCTGACGTATGATGAGGCAGGAAAGAGGCAGGTTTATTATAAATACATGTAATTTCACATGATGGCTTCAAATTCAAGTAATTATACTTATTTTGTGGCTGACGGAGGCGAGAAAATTCCCGGTTTCACCTTGTTGTTTCAAAAACGCGATAGGCTGGAGGGCAGGCAAAATAATTGAATACGTCAAGCTTATGACCAAGAAAAAGAAGGCAACAGATTTTCTCTTCATAATCAAAGCCTTTGAGTATGTGTGTTTGTGTAGGTGCATGCAAGTCCCTGAGGTAAATTAATTCCTGCATGTGTATACAAGGCGAAAGAAGAACAACAAGCACTAGTAAAATACATTTGCAAAACTAATTCTCTGTAAGCATTCTTCTTCAAGATTCATGTGGGAACGGGGCTTTTGTCATAGTCACAAATGACGACCGAGTATAAGCATAAGCCGTTTCATCCTGGGAATTATTGCGAAACTGTGCCCTAGGTCACTTACATACGCATTCGGTAAACTATGGGCAAGGGGGACATTTTTTCCAAAAAACATTGTTCAATTTTCGGCAAGATGTATTATATATTACACACTTGGTAGCTCGAGCAAGTTTTTCCATTTTTTTGCCAAAAAAATACAAGTTTATGAACAGGGACAAAGACAGTTTATTAACAAGTTGTGGGGCATGCATATTGGGAAATTGTGCTGACATGTCGAAAGCTTGAGCACATGCTTAATTAAAGGTTAAGTTGAGTTGAGGCAGGCAGATTCCCCTCGTGTAAGTACGAAACTGCCAGGGGGCGAATACGAAACGTAAACCGCGTTTGGCCGGAGCTTCTTGCCAAACTGCTGCTACTGTTATGGGATTTGTTTTTCCAGACTCACCCCGTTCTGAAGCTGGGTTTTTGGAGAAAGGTGGCTGCTGAATGGGAGGCATGGAGCAGGAGCGTCTCATTGCAAAAGAGCCAGCGACGCTGTTTCCTAACCCTTTTCTTCTTCTTTCTTTCCCCGCTCACGCTATAAAGCGAAGCGTTTTCACTTGCACCCGGTTTGTCTAATCTCGGACTCCGAGCTTGGAGCAAGTCAATTTTGCTGTGTCGATCATCACTGGAAAAGAAGCGTCAGCGTCTTGCAAATATTTTTGCTACCTTGTTCCAGTTTCCGTCAGTGCGAAAAACAGCCTGCAAACATATACTCCATGTATTAATTGGGCAAGTGAAAAAGTGCAAACTGGTACTGGGGCATTATGCCATTAGTTGGTGTTGGACTTGGTTAGGATCGCCGCCACCAGTTGCAGCAGCTTTCAAGTAGAAAGTAAACCAGCTGTTGGACAAGCCCACACGGCTATTTTCGCCGGACCAATTTCTGTTCGACACACGTTCAAGTGAAAATAATTTGGCGAAAAACTGTAATAAGAATTACTTGATTGGGACACGACGTCAAGTCTTGGTTCTATGCGAAGCGTGGGAAAAATAGGCGAGGAGAGGGTGGGAAACGAGCCTATTTAATAGGCGAAAGCAAACAGAACATTTTGAGAGGGCGAGCAGGTGTAATATGCTCCATTAAGGCTACAAATTACCAATTACGTATTCACCAGCCAGCCTTCCAATTTCATCAACCTGTCGACCGTTGCCAATAAACGCAATTTGTGACTCGAAGCAACCCTTGGACGTCGATCGAGTCTCTCACCAACCAAACCATCCTCGTCTCTCCTTAACGGCTTCAGTGGATGTGTGTGTATATTCGTCCGATATATATTATTCGTCTCGTTTCTATTATATTGCCTCCAGCTCCACTCTACATTTAACCAACATTTCCAATATTGCTTTTTGTATTTCCTCCTCGACAGCTGGAAATAATCGAAAATTGAATTCGATACATGTATTTGACTGATGGCCGGACTGGAATGTATATTAATCGTGTGATGAATTTCTCCCGTTAATAATTAATGATTCCGAACATGTTGAAATGTCTTGCAACTTTTGCCATTTAATTCCATCGTGAATTTTTGGGGAACATCAGCTGTCGGTGGTGTGCAACACAATAAACATTGTTATTAACAAGGTAAGTTTAATTTGAAAAGTTTTTCTTCGTTGTTCATAAAGGGACTATGATGGGTAATGTAATAAGCTTATCAGGGAGAGCTTCAGAAGAAGAAGAGGGAGGAGAAAAAGTTGGCTAGTTTTAACCTAGAGCGATAGTGTGTGTGTAAAGGGGAGCGATAACGATGATCATTATTATGATAATGAAATCAGGGAATTATACTTTTGCACGCCATCACCTTGGCAAAACCCCTTTCTCACGTTCCCTAACAGCTAGTCAAAATATACAATAACAACACACAAATTTGTATTTTAGAAAGCGATACACACACCAGCACAATAACAACAACATCAAAGCATCCGACAAAACTTTCCCTTTTATACAACACTTTGGAGCGTAAAAGGCGCAGCTTTTCACCTGCTCCTGACTTGCATGCATGCAACGAAATCAGGAACAGCAACTTTTCTTCCAAACGGCCAACGCCGTAGTAATATATCACTGGACCCGAATTAAATCTTTTTCGCCTGTGAATGAAAGCCAAAAGGGTTGAAGTGAGCACACGGACACAGGCATTTCGCCTTCCGACAAGTTTGCAGCAACCCTTTGGTTCAAATCCCAAAAGAATCTCCTGCGCCATCATAGTTGCATGAACATAAAGAAAAAAGCATTTGGTTATAATTGAATAGCTTTAGACGGATTTTTTAAAGGATCAAACGAGCAATTGTTTTCGCAAATAATCTTTCGATGGGCAAGATTGAACTGGATCACATTTCCAATTAAGTTGGCTCAAGGGCGCAAAGTGCAGTAATGTCTTCAATAAATAATAAATTCACTGTTGTGCACCTGCCTATCGGTAGCTTGTTGGGGGTGACGTGGGATTATGTGGCACTTCAAGGTTAATCAGATGCATTTTTTGTTAGAAGGCGGGCATTCATTATAGCTGAACAAAAAATTATGACATTTTTTAGAGCAAAAAATTTATTAGCTTTGAAAACAAGCTTGAAGAAATTTAGAATGAGCTAATGAAAAGGCAATTTTTTATGGTATGGGGCTGAAAAAAAGTATGCATTGCATTTAGTGACTGACTTGAGGGCGAAACGACAGTTAAGTTGATGCTGTGCTGTCGCCGCCAGGAAGCTCAAGTCTTGGCGTGGTATTTGCTAGTTGCTTGGTGATGATGGGGCTGGCATAAGCCTTGTTATTGGAAAAAGTGCATTCTGGAAGAGTTAAATTACAGACCAGATGCGAGGAAACTGTATAAGTTGGGTATAAGTTATGTGACTGTGCTGGGTTCGACGTTTGGTTTCAGTTAGCTCGCCTTTCGGCGTATTCTTCAAGTGGTGAAAGGAGCAGCGGAATAAACCGCAACAAGGGCAAACAAGTCGAGGAAAGGCAGGAGCCGACGAAGCGGACTTTGTTGAGAGGAAAGTAAATAGACAACAACGAGAGTCTGTTTCCCTTGTCAAAATGTTCTCGTCAAGAAGAAGAGCTTCTTCTCGACAACAACATAAAGTAGATATATGGAGGCTGGCTGAGTCTTTTGGTTGAAGGCGAGAGGCGAGAGAATACAACTTTCTCCGTTTTGATAGACTCGCGCTAAATGATGTCAACTTTGTATCGTCCCGAGGCACCCCAAGGATGAGTTTTGAACACGCAACTGGGAGGCAATTTATACACATATACGAGGTCCCATTTACCCTTCAACAACAAGAAAAAATAAAAAAACGTCCGTCGCCGTCGATTTGCAGGGTAGTCGTCGTAGAAAAATGTGTACGGCGCTCGTGGGCAATGACGCATAGCAAAAATTGTTTTCTTTCAATATAATCGGAAGTGGGAGGTGTGAAAGATTGAGCTGTTGATAGCCAGTCGGAAATCTTATGACCTTTTTCCACCATACTGAGGATTCTGGAAACCGTTCGCCAATTTTCCACCATCATGTTTTATTGGTCCGCAATGATAATTTATACAAGCTATAAACATTTTACTTGCCGGTATTGCAACAAAAATGCCAAAAACCGTGCAACTTGTCTTGTAATACCTCGGAAAAAAGCCTCGAGGCCCAGAATTAATCAAACGGGACCTGGATGTAAGCGGACGAAAAATTCAAAAAAAACTTTTTCCCCGCTTCACTGAACCGTCGGAAGGTCATAACAATTACCGTCTTGTTCTTCACTCGCTTTCTTTTTAGCTGGCTGGAAGACTTGTTTCGTGAACTGGACGTTTCCGGGCAAAACTTTGATGGCGCCGTGCTTTTCACCACAATCTCTGCGATGTTCCACGTTAACATGGAATGATGGCCGCATGCTTGTTTTGGTTACAAACATTTCCTGAAGGCTGTTGCGAGAGGAAATATATATCCGCCGTCTATGCCTCTCCACAAACTTTTCGCTTTCTTCATGTTCTTTGGTCAAGGGCTCGAGTTTCTTTGGTGGGAGTGTATCCGTATATAAATACAGTGGTTGCTCTGGAAGCGTAGGGCTTTTCTCCCGTATGAGACTGTGTCCGTGTGTGCGGACAAGCACTGCTTTTATGACCGTTTCGGCTATCTCTGACCAGATTGCTGGAATAAATGCAACTTTTATTTATTTCCGCCATTCCTCACTCTAACGCCGTGGCGGCCGCTGCTGTTTGTTGCTGGACCAAATCCTGATGCATCCTGTCCATTTGTTTTCGCAAATTGTGACCAAACATAAAGTAGCGGAAACGAATTACACACGTTCCTGTACAACTTGACAACATGTACAAGCACATGAGCTCCTCCGCTCAGCTTCCAAAAGGGACAAACAAAAAAGGAACAAAAACCGGGTATCGGAATTCACTGTACAATTTACTCAACGAGTTTTCACAATTTGTTCGTTTTGTTCGTTTCCGGATTTTATTTAAATTGAGAAGTGTGTAAGCAAAAGGATGCGAAGAAGAAGAGCAAATAGAACAAGAGACCACCGGTGGTTTATGTACTGAGATGCGGTGATGGATGAAAAGATAAAAGGGAGAAAGAAGGACCGAAAAAGCGAATCGCGGTTTTAGGCTGCTCTAATTCAAATATTTACTTTGAAGACCACGCGAAAATCTGCATTTCAATACACAAGCAAACAAAGCGCGGCGCTGGGTGGAAATGAATATGCATCCGAGAAAGTAATTCATCCAACAACAACAACATCTTATTTAAAAAAATTGTTTCCTGAACAAATCCGTATTGTATGTCGTTTGACAAAAACGACCATTGTTTGCCATTTCCAGAACAAGTTTCTAATGTGGTGTTACAAGAGCTGGAAATCGGAAAAGTCGCATGTTTTCTCCAAGACTTGGCAACGTCAATGGCGTGTGAGCTGGAGACCCAGTTGAAGTTGGCAATTATAGACTCACGTCAAACTTCTCACACCTGGCGGCCACACACACGTCAACTGTAGGACGAAATTGAATTAGGCAAATTATATTGGCAAACAGTTGTTATTATTAATGGCCGTCGGCACTTGGAACTTGTTCACCGCCTTGTCGAAGAGAACACGTAAACTTTTGGACGAATAACCATCAGCGGATGGAACATTGGATCAACATCGAGCCTTCAACGTCCATACAAAATTGGCAGTCGTAAAAGTAAGCTTCGAAACACCTGTCGTGTGTGCTTACCTTGTAGATTTCGTGCCGATACGCCTTGGTTGGTTGTGAACTTCCGCTAACGTTTACGATGCTTTCTTTCTTTTCCAAAGAAGCAAAGTTGATTATAGCCGGGTTGGCGTTGACTTGAGAAGAGTAAATGTGAGCAATAATAATTTTGGACGCATTTTATTAGTAGAAGCAGCAGCGTCCATAACCGCCGTTTGAACACTCGTAGAACCCAAGTTTCGCCGACTGATTCGGTCTGCTGACCACGTTCAAAGGCGGAAAAAATAACAAGTATACAATTACCCACAGCCTAGTTTAATGTGATAATCAACAGCGCACTAAACTTGAGCGGTCGACCCATAATGGAAACTATCTCCGTTTTACCACAACAAGTTTCAAACAAGATACCGGAAAGAATTGTTTACGAAACGATCCAAGAAAATTAATAGTTGTTTAATGGAATTCCTAGAAAGTTTGTTTGGTGCATGTGCAATAGTATTTAGGCCAAGTAATATTTTTTTCATTTGAAAAGTGTAGTTGGAAAGGGAGGGAAAATGCGAGAAAAACATGATTCTCACTAGATTAGGTTCGCCGGCTGGAAACTAGTAAACTATAATCCTCGGTAATCTGTCAAGATTTATGAGGATTCCCACAAACGGACGTGATATCTTTGCAACATAATGAGCCTCATACGAGGACCGCACCAAAAACCTCGACGGCACCGTTACCACACAACACAACAACAACATTCTGCTTTCCCCTTCAAAGTTTCGTTCCGTCACGTTTAGCGCACAAAGTGCGATGTATAAGTACAATATATATATATACGAGACACACACAAACACACACGTATTCATTTTCTATGTGATTCCATACGAAAGCTTTTACTTTCAGCTTTCTTTCTCTACTTGGCCATCGAGCCATACACAGTTTTGGTTATTACATTTCTTACTTATATTTTTAGTGAACGGTCCCAGTCTTTTTTTTTGCTCGCCAAACAGGAACAAGAGCCATAGAAAATTATACACACACGGCATAGGCGGAAATGGATGGGGAAAAGGGAACAAATTTTTCTTTAGCGAGCCTAGAGTGGCAGGTGGAAGTTGTATATTTATAGTTGATTGACTGAGAGTGATTTGCCATTGAAAACTGGCTCAAGACAAGTGAACCTTCAAGAAAAATATATTACACCACTAACCAAGAGCTCGCCGGCTCATTGACTGTGTTTAAGTAGGGATTTAGCGGGGGTAAAATATTTGATGTTATGATGATGCTCATCACATATCTCGTCAAAGCTTATGGCGTACATGGGCTCCCAAGATACCGCAAAACACAGCAAGTCTCGAAAACTTGTTCCAAAATACATGTCGCCCACCCAAGGACGACGAAACACTTAAAGACGAAATTACCCGAAATTCCGGTCGTCCTTCGCATCCTCCTGCCCGACCGACGTCGTCATCAAGTTTTCTGCACCATTCTTCTTACATATACACACACACATACAATCACCAACTCGTCATCATCATCATCATCTGGTTTTTATCCGCGGTTTTAGAAAAATGGCCCGTCCATACCCTTTTATGGTTGCTGCTGCTTATACAAGAAAAAATGGATTTTTCCAACAGTTTTTAGCTGCCTCTCTCTCACTCGGCAAAGGTGGAAAATGCTGCTACATTTTGACACCTTACAGCGTGTCAGCGGCGGTGAAATGTCCCTTGTGGCCTGAACGGTGATCCATTTTGGCGGGTGAGAAAAATCACAAGACTAAAAGTGAGGGACCGTCAGAAGACGAGAAGAAGAAGACAAGGATCGTGATTGAATACTTGGAGCATAGGATGATGTAGACAAATTTCTGTCGCTAAAACCACTCACTCAGATTATCAGCGGCGAAAACGAGGACAAAAGTGGGCTACCTTTACTTAGTAGTGGTCGTCAATTTTTCCGCATGTCGCAGAGACCTCGGGATAAAAAAGTATCCATCATTCCTTATGTTTATGTCGATTCTTGGTCGAGGAGGAAATAAAATGACATGTTTTTCTCGGCCATGTCCATTGTTATACTCCAAGATGGAGGAAGGAAAGATGCATATGACGATTATTTGCTGGCGACCAGGTAAAGAGGAGAAGAAAGGAGAAAATTGAGTGTGTGTGGATGTGGAGAAACATGGTGTGTTTGGTTGGAAGCAACTGTGATGTGTTTCTTAGATTAGTGAAAGTAGCTTTCACCGACATGGAGAAGAAAGGGAAGACGAACAAGAAGAAGAAGAGTTAAGTGCTTCGGCAACACTTGTCTTTCCATTCCCTTTCATCAGAGAAGGAAACGGTGGCGGGAAGCAAAAGAGATAGAGAAAAAGACCACACAGACACACGACGAGTGGAAAATTGGCACCAATTTGTCCCAATCATTTATCTTTACCAATTTCTCCCCTTTCCCTCTTGAGTGCTTTAGCAAGCGTTACCGCCCAGCGAGTGTCCGACATACATGGACATGCAGCCACCACAGCGGATCTCTGATACGCCACTCGTAAATGAGTTACGTGGTGAAGTTTGGTGAAAGTATGGTGAAAGTGTGGAGAAAGCACTGATTTTTGCCCCGGGCTCAAAGGCGGTTGGGGTGAAAACTTTTGGTTTGTCGACCAAAAAAATTCCAGTGCCCTTGACTAACAGCTTGAGGGGCGGAAAAATTTATCGAATGGTTAAATCCGAGTGTCGTATATTCGAACAATGCTTTAAAATAAATATCCGGGTTCCCAAAAAAATCAATTTTTGGATACGACTTCCTGAGCCTAATCCAACATGTAATAGTCATAAGTAGCGATTAGACGATTGCAGTTGCTTAAAAGCTTTCCAGCTCGGTTTACATGTGAATGTTCCGAAACGCGTGCTCTGCCAAAGGTCTTTTTTGGAATCCAAGGAACTTGCTAAGCTCGCTAATTCAGTTCAACTCAGGTTCGTCGGCGACGCTTCTTTTGGAGAACATTGGCGGGACAATGTAATGTTCTTTTAGTTTGTGTACAAAGGATGTATGAAAGGTTGGTTGGTTTCGTGGCATATTTTGTAGGCGTATAAGACGGGCTTTGTTTAAACTTTCATCGGGGACTTTGTGAATGCGGAATTCAGCGTGTATAATGCAAGAAGGCAAGTTTACGGCTTAAATAGAGCGTTTTGAAAAGGTCAGTGGTGTCGCCTTGGGCGGAGGACATTGAGCGGACAAGTATGAAGAAAAACGGCTGGGGAAAAAAGGCAATCCGTCAAGACTCGTAAGGAAAAAGATAGGACTTGAAATGTGCATAATCTTTTTCCGCACAAAACTTTTCTTATCACTGAAAAGTCCATAGAAAAAGTGTGCGTTTCCGCCACTCCTGCCAATCCTTCCATCTTTTGCTTACCAAGCAACGAGTCTTTTTATTCTTTTTTACACTTGTTTGTGAGTGCGGTATGGGTTGTGATTCTTGGCGGAATGATTCATCCAAATTCTTCTCGGATAACGTCGTCTCTCTGGAGAAATCTATTCACTGGGAGAAGCCAAGCTTGAGATTCTTGGAGAAGGAGAGAATTCAAGAAATGTACGGCAAAACTTGGTGGACGAACAAAGGAAGAAGAAACTAATCATTCGTTTTGTTCCACAAAACTTAGCACTGGCGGCATGCTTTGGACAAGGTCAGAGGTCAAGTTTAGTTGCCTCTCAAAGGGGTATGAGAAGTTTATGCTGGACGAAGGAAAGGAATGTTTCAATTACACACATGTGATGGTCAGAAATGATGGACCACAAGGGTTTCCAAGAAGTGAAATTGATTTTGAGTACCAACTTTGGACTGTTGTTTCGGTGTTATTATCTGTTTCTGTGAAAAAATTGTTTTGAAAGGACTCGATTCTGCTCTGCAAATATATAAAGCATGATGATCTTGATTAAATTCAGAAAGCTACGTAATGCTGAGAGAAAACATTTCTGCAACAAAAATGCTAGCTGAAAATATATTTTTTACTTTTCTCTACGCACTGAAAAAGTTTTTCGAACGGAGAAAGTCGTCGGCACACATACGCGTCAACTGTCTAGTAAAGCTAAAGGTAACGCAAAATCTTTGCGAGATCTTTGAAGATTTCTTCAAGTTAAGAGCGGTTTTGGCTCTGGTCATAGACTTTTGTAATTACCATTTCCTCTCTCATAAACTTGGAAAAAGAAGAGGTTTTTTGACGAGAGCAAGTGTTTTTGCGTGCTGCGTTTCCTGGTGTACTTTGATACCAAAAAAACTAAAAGCTTGTTTGGTTTATGAACACACACTATGGAAGGCAGGGAGTGAGACAGGCTCGAATTGCAACTTGTTGTTGGCACCACCAATGCATGTTGTGATAGTGACGCTCCACTTGAGCCGGAAAGTATAATTCGGACTGGTGGTGGTAATAAAAACCCTTGGGGCTGCCGCCATATGTTGTGTTGGTTGTGCGACCAGCCAACCAAGGCTTGAGTGCATAAAGGCTTTGGACCATGCATATGTCCGTACAGGGAATATATACGACGGAAAAGAATCAAGAGGGATTGGCAGCCCAGGAAGAAAATACGAGCGACTGATGAAAGTGAAGGGTATAAACGTGATTACAACAAATGAGCTTCCCTGTAATTTGCTTTTATGTCTCGTAAAAAACCTTTAACATTTTGAATAGTTGTTGGCGAGCATCGCTGCACAAGAGACTATCATGGTATGTCTTGAAATTTTTGGACATTTACAAGGCTGGCCAAATCAAGAGAGGTGGTTAGCGGAAATTGAAATGATTTACTGCCAAAGAATTGATTGCAAGGGTTTTGATTGATGGATAAAACACTTTTTTTGCTGGACAAAGAGTATTGAATTAAATTCATTCCAAGACTGAAAAAAGTTTACTTCTGACACCCAAGGTCTACTTTCTCTACTACTTTAGTCTACTTTCTCCAGTTGAAATAAAATACCTGATTGGAAATGGACCAGCAAAAATGACAAATTCCAACATCGTTGAGCTTACAACTTGGACAGAATTTGGCGTTGTGAGAACAAATAGAATTTTGGCACCAAATAACTGGCAGGGACTAACATCAGTAGCTGAACTACACAAAATCTTGAGTGGATCAGGAGGACGGAAGTTGAAAAAAGTTGGTCGAGTCCACGAAACGCCTTACCACGACCATGTACTTCTTCTTGTTCCTTACGGGGAATCTGTGTACATAAATTAGATCTTGCTTTATAGATACGCTAACTTTGTATGCATTGATTCTGCACATGAGGAAGGCCAGGAGAAAGTCCCAGCGATGACGCCATTCAAGTTGCAAGTGAAGTCGCTGGAAAAGCGCCTTTTAGTGATTACGCATTATGGTGCTCCATGTATTTGGTTGTCTGTCTTGCCTGGCTGGATTTTTGGCAAAAAGTTGGAAAGAAGGAGGTGAGCAGAGCCGTTATAAGTCACTATTAGTTCCTTGGGATTAACTGCATTCTCAGCAGGAGACACGAGGCTGGCAGTGTGTCCATTAATGGCTTTTATTAGGTGTATCATTTCTTCAAGTTTGGCGGATTCTCTGTGCGTAAATTTCGGTAATGTTAAATGAAGCGCCAAAGTTGAGCCATTTGACGAGATGGAACCGTGGCAAAATATATAAAAAGTTCTGACATGAAACTTGGACTAAAACTACACACATTATTATATAGTCTACACTTACTTGGCCGACTGTACATTTTTTTGCACCAGCTCTAGCATTTTGCTTGTTGAGGAATATTTCGAAGAGGAAAATGAAAGTAACATTTCATTCCGACAGAAGCAAGTGTTGGTTGCCTTGCCGCCCCTGAGCCTCAAGTCAAGCTGGTGCTACAGGCTGGAAAGCTTTCTTTCCTCTTTCTTATTATGGAATGGCGGGGATATATACATGAAAATCCGGGCATCAAGGAGTAATTTCACTCAGTCAGTCACAAGAGCCGTGTGGCATTGCCACTTTTATAATTTTTCCCATGATTGATGTTCCGGCCTGGGCTGTTGTGACTGTCATAAAATGTTTCTCTTCTTGAGCCCTTGTCTTGTGTGGAGGAGCAAGCGGCGGCGGAAGAAGAGTTTTCTGAAAACAAGTGCAAATAAATCATGCTGGATTACAAATACATACATTGCATGCACAATTTATATGGGACACACGTATAAGAGCTGGCTGTGAGACTAGTAGAGAAAAGGGTGGCTGTATTCTCGTCTTTTTTCTCAAATTGGCATGCCAACCAACCACATTGATTGCTGATTGTAGTGATTCAGCAAAACCTTGGAGTATTTTAGCGACTACTAATTTGCCTTAATTGTTTGTGGAGAATACAACAAAGGGAGTCTGAAGGTTATTCCAGAGAAAGCGGAAATTAACCGCAAGGAAAGTATGCTTTATGTGGTGGTTGAAAGGTTTAATCAAAACAGTTTGTAGTATAGGCTTCGGCATGTTAGCTATACAAGAAAAGAAGAGTAATTTTAATTAAAGCTACCTGAATAAAGCTGGGGTGTTTACTACTGCGGAATCAACAACAAGGCCTACAAAGTGTTTACCACACGTAGGAAATGGGCGGAAACAATGCTGTCACGAACATAACCGCTGATTATTCCAGTGTCATAAAGTGGCGGTAGCCATGTGTACGTATACTGGCCGTAAAGGGTTAATTACAAAGCCACGGTATTGCCCGAATCAGTATTACTGACGAGATGTATGATCTGCAAGTCTGCGATCACCGTACGGATTTCCTGTTTGGGAAAACCCGGGAAACTCGAAGCTAATTATTATTCGAGAAAATCTCGGTGCAAATACTACGAGTCCATGTTGCCCGCCTTCAAAGTATAAATAAATATACGGGTAAAACGCGAGACCTCCACCCAAAATGTCAGTCACGAAATGCATTAGGAGAAGAACCAAGGGCATAACTTGCGAGTCCGGCGGTGCATTTTTCTCACTCGTTTCCCTGTCGAAATGTCCATCAGCGAAGCGCTGGAGCTCGCCATATATTCGCCCAAGCCCAAGCTGTCTATGTCCAGTCAGCACCAACGCCGCCAACGCCTTCTCTTTTCGAAGCTGTCGATGGGCGTTTAGAGTTCCGCATTTGCCAAGTGGTGATGTAGAAGCAAAGGCTTTTAATTCCCTCGGACCTGACCTGATTTCAGAGTGGATTTGCTATGGTAGAAGGGGAGAAAGAATGATTAATTACAGAGATCTGTTACATAGGCCGGTAGTGCATCTTGTGGCCCTCCTCCTCCTTTTCTCACGTCACTTCTTAATTTGTTCTTAAATTGTTAAATCGGACCGATTGCTTAATGAGCCAAAAAGTTTGGGCCAAATGGACGCTTTCACCAAACTTTCAAACAGGGGCCACCAACTCAAAGAGCTGTTGAGTCTCTTCCGGTCCAGATAAATTACGGTCGCAAAACAAGAAGAAGCTGCTTTTAGCTTCCTTGAGGCAAGTGAATTCAGATCCAAGCTGCGGCGGAAACTCGATCGCGTTCACATGAGCAGTTTGTTCAGTCAGTATATAAAACATGTATTAACCACCACGTATACACAAACCCTGTCAAAAATTCCACCCTTTTCCGTGTACTTGCACAACGTTTCTCCACCCACTCAACATTACAGCTTGTGTCTGTGGGTTTGACAATTTCTCAAGAAAACACAAGGGAAAAATACATGGGAATAAAAAAAGTCGGTAGGTTTTCGTACATCCTTGGACACGTGTTAGCTACAAGTTTTTTGTCGTTTGACGTTCTGTCTGTCGTCTTCTTGATCAGACTTTTCTGTAATGGTATCAGCGAGACTTGGTTGGGTCCTTTTAGAGCTGTGAAGCTATTTGCCGGTCGGTAGGAAGGTAGCTGTTCGATAAAAGAGAGAAATTAGTTCCACCGACTTTTATCGAGAATTCGGTAGGAGGAAATGTGCACTTGGACGACAAAATTGGTGCTTCAGCAACTCCATGTTTCGATGAGTCTTTCCGGTAATCCTATTAACGGATACGAGTAGTTGTGACGTTGTGAGTGGAGTCCTGAAAGCCCAAGTACTTGCAGAAAATTCCAAGCTTTTCACAAGATTCGTAGGGCTGACTAATTTTCTACTTTTGATCTTACTATTGATATCAGCTTTTCCTTGATACATATTGCAGGTTCTCGAGAAACTTTTGAAGTAATTAACATGTGTATAAGTTGATGCACGTGTTTTTCAGTGAAATATAATATGAGCTTAAGGCTTTTCAAGTTCTCATAAAGCAATTCTTCTCAGAAAATTGAATAGAAATTGGCGTTATTAGATTCTTATGATTACGTCTAGTAAATTTGCAATTTCTGTAACTCAAAATATTGTAGATGTAATATTTTACAAAGCCGACTTCTTTAAACACCCCTTGCGGTTAGTTTATTTAATGAAGCAGCTTGTTACAATATTTTCAAGTACTAAAATTGCAAAAGTTGAGTTCAAATGTTGGAATAACTACTGCCCATGGCATTAAGCTTATGGCAACTTGGAACAGCCTCAAGAGGACTGCCAGTGTAAATGATGAAATATATGGCCCCGGCGCTCAAACTCGGAATAATAATAACCTTTGTTGAATCTAGGCGGAGAAGAAACTATGCATAACAATCAATCATCAGGATTCGTGACAGGAGATTATGTATAGAAATGAGAGGTGAAAAACAATCTTTCAGTGCTCATTAATTGGGGATTTCAGCAGCCGCAAGGTTAGCCGAGCTCTATGAATGATAAGGTTAAATACTGAGTAAAACCAGGCTTCCGGCAGTTTCTGCAACGCTGCTAGAAGGTGGTATTCCGTTATATTTTGATTGAACGCAAATACTGTACATATAAAGTCATTAGGAGCAACTAAAAGGTCTTTTACGCTCGAATCAACTTTGGTAGTTACAGATATTTTCCCCAAACAAGTTTGCGACTAACGAAGGGATTCGTGAGTTGTTTTCGACTATCCATTAGATTTTGTGTACAAAGTTTTCAACTTGGTTGATACTACCTGTCATTTGGCCTTGTGTGTTGTTGATATGTATCGACTTAACTCACTGTTTACACGTGTAAAAAGTAATCAGGGATCAACATGGACTGTCTATATTACATTCTGAGAAAGCATGCTCACGATCAGAAATGACCGTTTATTCGATAGAATCGCTAATTAGTTTTCGGATATATTGGATCTAAGGTTAATCCAAGGGGATTAGATGGGCGCATTATAAAAGGTAATTTCTTCTTGTTTACAGGTAAATTCTTTTCAAAGTTGACTGAGCCGCTGGTGCTGCTCGGGTCGCGATGGAGGACACAACCGAGTTCTTGGACTACTACTATAACGAGACTTCAACGTCAATTTACAACATTGCAATCAATGCAACTCCTGTGCCGATACCATCAGATCGAATGTTTTGCGGAAAAGGATGGGATTCTTTCAAAATAGCGTACGGCAGCGTCCACGGTTATGTGTCCCTTGTCGTTTGCTTCTTTGGAAGTTTTGCAAATTTGCTCAACCTGATTGTCCTGACGCGCAAAGCCATGCTCAGCCCTACAAACGCTATTCTGACGGGGCTGGCGCTCGCCGACCTTTTGAACATGGTAGAATACATTCCGTTCGCACTGTATCGCATTTACTGGAGGAACAATTACTCGTACGGCATGTCCCTCTTTATTCTCGTCCACTCAAATTTTTCCCAGGTAAGATTTGCGGTTTTACAAATATCTATACACATTTATATTCTATATGTAATTCTGAAAAAGCCCAGGTCACGCCTCTGCCATTTGTTATGCCAGCAGTGTCAGAGGTCGTCATAACTTGTTCAAATGTTAGAGCTTCTTAAAAAGTGTTGAAACAGATGGCAGAATTTAAGGGAGCATTATTTCACCACCCTCTCAAAAGAAAGATTTGTTTCTGTTCTAATACATCTGGACTGGAGGAGAAGATTGTGAGAATGAAAAATTATAATACCCCGCCTCAGTCGGCTACCAAATCATACACTTGTAATGGCGACTACTTACTACTCCTGCATCCTCTCCAATGCGCTCCTCCAGAATAACCATTTGCACTGGACCGCCCAGGAAATTTAGCGTTTCTCCACGACCGTCTTTATGACGGATTGGTCCGCGGACTGAATCCGGATTGACCTTGGGTTTATTACCTAGTCTAAATTTTGTCCACGTTCTCCTCTGCAACCTCACGTCCCGTTGGCCAAGTACACAAGGCACACAATAAAATACTTCATGAACTTCTTGGTCATACATCAATTACTCAGCTGTACTCGAGGTGAAAGCTGATCCGCCCATTCCATTGTCCCCATATTCCAGCCTCTCTATGAAATAACAACAAGGAAATGCGGAATTTCTTTTGTGTACCCATAGCCACAATGGAAAAGTCGTCTTCGCCGCATAACAACGACTCGATAGAGTCGACATGGGAACGTCTGACGCTGCTTGAAAAAGCGGTTATATGATCGCATTTCTGAAACTTGTCAACTCCTGCAAAGGTCATTCCAGCTGTCTCGTTAGACCAAATGAGCAAAGACATGACAACTTTTGGGCAAATTTGTCAGGCGACAGACTCTTTCAAGTATTAGTTCAAGTGTCTTTGGCAAGGCACTCTTTTGTTAAAATTAAGCAATAATTAGCGTCCTGTTGATTAAATTTCTGTTGGCGACACCCTACGTTGAATGTAGTTTTTAGTTTTTCTTGTAGCATTTGCCAATTTAATTTTCCCAAAGATAGACATCATTCTTGTCAAGTGAAAAGACAAAAGTATGCTCGGGGCATAGCAAAACTTTGAAATAATTTTGAATGCAAAACTTTTTGATGCCCGTTTTGTTAGAACCTCGTTCTCGTTCATTTTGCCAAAACGGGGGCTGCTCCAGCGTCAAATTAATTTTGTTTCGCCAAACTGTATATAATACAACCAGACGAGCTACTTTCCAAAAGCCAGTGACAGATTCGCTTACGGTTGCGTGTTTTTAATCTGGAAATGTCAAGTCGGCTGATGTATATAGTAGCGTTATGAAGGCTAGAACTTACCGGTTTTGGCAGAAACCATTATAAAAGCTTTATGTAACAAGGGGAGCCCAGAAAACACATTTTACTTGAAATTGACCCGCATTTTGGCCACAAGCAAATTTTAATCCGTTACTCGATTTGAGAGTAGCTTGATATCCAAGAGAATCCATAAACATGTGTACATGTGATTATACCTCAACTGATGGATGTGAAAGGAGACGTCGACATGAATAACATGCAACCTTTGCTTTCTTATGCATGCAACCAATTACGGTTATACATAAAAACTATAACAAACTTGTCTTGCCTCTGCTACTTTGGGCCATTATTTGCGAAAGTTGTTGGCCAGAGGATGGCCGCAGGACTCTTAAATTCGAATACTTGACGTGTTCAGTAGGTGTCAATTACTAGTCCACAGACCATTTACTTGCAGCCAACATTTGTATACATGTTACCAAATGTTTGTTTGACACTAGTTCAACGGGGTTACTATTTTTGGCTTGTAGTTTTTAGATTATAATTTAAAAGTCAAAAGGGGCTGAAAGAGAGTAATTTGTGCAAGGACATTAGTATTCACTTCTCGCGCCCACAATTACTTCCGAGTGGTCGTAATGGCTGATAAGAGTATTATGTTGTGTAGTACACGGATTTGCCACGTTTATCACTGTAAATCACGAAATGGTGAAAATTGCTCTAATGCGATAATAACCGTAATAAAAAAGCCAGTTTGTTGTGCCAGTACAGTTGTTAATTATTGCCCATATAAATTTTTGTATGACAAATTTATATGCGAGTGCAAGCAGGTAGATTTCAAACTTGGACTGTTTTCCAGTGATAACAAAAATTCGGTGTGTTTTCAAAATACCGGAGGCAAAGGCCTACCGAAGATTGCACAAAGTTTTAATATACGATTCGGCATGAGTCTCACGTTTTATGCTCACGGCAATATTGGCTAACGATATGTCGGAATGTGTGGCGGAGTGAGTATTATTGTTCTGTTTTTTGGTAGCTTTTATATGATCAACAAATAAGATTGCACAACAGCAGATTTGGCATGAAAGAGAGACATATTTTGGACTTTCTCTTTAAGTTGCGGTTTGTCCCGTGGAAGTTTTAATATGATGCGGACTACATCATTGAGGTATATATTCAGCAAGAAGGCAAATTTCCACAACCCCTGACAAGGATTAAGAAGCGAAAGGGAGTGCAGAAAGTTAATTCGGTCCGGATATTCGTGTGGTACATTTGGCGAATATTCTGGTCTGCCTTTTAGTACATGTAGCTCATAGTAAGTAGGAGCACACCTGAAAGCTCATTAAATATGTACGAGAGTTTGAGGCCGAGTTGTGTGTAATAGGACGTAGGAGGAAGACGACGGCAAAGATTTATCTTGGAACCATCTGTGTCGGAACAAAAGAGTTTGGAACGCCACACGTATATACAAAATGGCTGTTTTCGCGCGAAATGTATATAGAAAAGGCTAATGGGTGTGTTCCCCAGTTGAGGCTCCTCTTCTAATACTTATTGCATATCCATACCGGCAATGTCTTGGGCTGACTGGAGAGGAACAGGTGCATGGAATAGGCAGATTGTGGTGGTCCTGGCGGTAGGTGCCTGCAACGGAAAAATGCATGAAGTTTAATTATGCCGGTGAGGTTTCAGTGTATATATTTCAAATGGCTTCCTTTGAGGAGGCGGGTTGTTGATCGATTCCGTCTTTTTGTGAATGACGGGAGTCTTCAAAAGCAGTGAAAATACGTGCATGCCGGGATATGTGCGTAGCAACTTGGAGCTTGATGAAGACAGGGTAGTTTGCGGAAGCTTGCTCAGAAGAATACTAATACGGTTGATAATCTTGATGAATGCCTTGTCGTGAAGGCTGATGGCTATGGCGGTGGCGGCGGTAGTTTGAAAACATGTCAGATCGCTGGGTTACGCCATTAGGGACCAGTGTGGATTTGATGGAAAGAAGATATCGTTGGTGCGAGTAGCGTCGTCTGCTTCTTACAGTTGGCCAAGTCGCGGAACTAGGTTTCTGGGAACAAGAGCTGCAATGAGATTTGATGGAATCGAGAGAATTCGGTTAGTGGTGTGGCGGCAATCAAGGCCGAGTGGCAATTGTGACCTTGCCAAAAGTAATCTACGACGACGGGAGGAGACGAGATGCAATCTTGTATGCAGGAACGGTGAGTGATAATGGAATTCTCGGATGACTGAAAATGATCATTGATCTGATAGGATCAAATATACACAACACCAACGAGATGAGATATAAACACGCTACGCGAAGCAATGATTAATGCATTAGGTGCAGAGGTGGAAGACAAGTGGCCGAATGGAAGGGCAGGGCTATACTAATGGAGGCAATTAATATCTATCAATTTGTACTGTGAAAGATTTATCATGTGATCCCTGCTCAAGGATCGGTATCTGGACATGGGAATCCAGTATCCATAAATGTCTGTATCTTTGAATTTTGTATGGTGACAACAGTGTTGTTTGATTTTTCGCAGGTCTGCCACACAATAGCCATTTGGTTGACGCTGACGCTAGCCATTTGGCGCTACATTTCAGTGGGATTTCCACAACATAGCAAAACGTGGTGCACAATGATTCGAGCAAAATGGGCCATCTTTTCAGCCTACGTTGTCTGTCCAGTCCTATGTTTCCCCGTCTATTTCACCTTTAGCATCGCCGAAAAGCAGCCGTCCAAATTTTACGTTCTTGAGAGCCGCATGGCGAGGGCTCATGGCGGACTTCTTCTTACAATAAATTACTGGATTTACAGGTAAGCGCCGTATTTCATTCGGGAAAAGTTTCAACTTATGTATAATTCTATAGACGTCCTCGTCCATACATTACACAGGTTCTGGAGACTTTTCAAAAGTTGCATACGTATGTACTTTGTATTCAAAGTAAATTTAGTTTTGACGCTTTTAAGAGAATCCATTTGTGTGTGCGAAATGTTGAAAGTCTTATGAACTTTTACGGGGTTTTGTCATTATAAAAAAAATCGGCGATGATGAATGCAAGTTTTAGTGGTCCAAATTCAATTTGCCGGAATTTAATTGTCTTTTCAGTCAAGTTTACGGTATGTATTTTGCATTTCTCTGCCTGCTGGTGTTACAGGAAGACGTATTGTGACGATTACAATATTATAAATATATACATAGGTTCATAGATGCGAAAGACGCTTAAAATTTAATATGGCGGTGCACCAAGTGGAAACGTTGTGAAAGCGGTAAACTTTGTAAAAGAGAAAGCGAGTTTCGTGAAATTGTGTGGGTAAAATAATAAAAAGGCATATGCAGACGGAGAAAGTTTCCAAAGCAACTACATGAAAAAACGTAGGTGTGGAGCATATGTAATAGTTTTGGAGAAAGTTGAAAGAAAAAATAGTTAATGTATATGACCAGCTTACTGTATAGCTTTTTAGTCAGAATGAGGAAGAATTTTTATACACAGTTGGAGCTGAGAAACTGAGTGAGCAAGAGAAAAATGTCGTTTGTTTGTTACAACATTCACGTTTGAGTCCATTACCTAAATAAAGTATTGCAGTAAACCGTAATAAAAATTTCCGAATCCCATCAAAATAATATCGGCTTCCATAGAACCCATTCAAGTCTCCCGTCATTTCCATTTCCGGTATTGCAACTTAAACACTGGGGTTCTTTCTCTAAGAGAGGGTTGCGGTGGCATAAAATAGTAGCGTCACCATATACTTTTTGTGCAATTCGTTTTTGATTTAATCGACCTTACCTACACGTGTACATACAACTGCCGCCGTATGTACAAATGTTTGAGATTTGTCAGAGTCGTTGGTTGGGTCTGTACCACGGGCTGCTGCCATACAGACTTTTGAATCGGTGACAAGGGACAAGGTATACGTTGACTGTGGAGAAACTTACGAGAAGCTATTGAATTCCGCCAATTGCAGAAATTTGGCCGTGTAATTTATGACGCGGTGGCTTCTCGAGTGGCAAAGAGGCACTTTGTAGTAACTTTGTGGATTTTTGAATGCTAAGGCAGCTGACAAAAGAAAGGTGTGCTGGCTTTTTTATTCCCACTTGAGCAAGATTTATTTCGCCATTAAGATAATGTAAAAAAGCCGAATATAGTAGAGCAGGAAGGATGTTATTGCTCATATATTCTTCTTGCTCGACGAGAATATCTAATATCTCTCAACACACTCAGATATGAGTGCCGTCATCAAGAATACATATATACGCACTTGCCTGCAGTTTTCATAATTTCTCCACACTTTATACCCACATGGATATTTACCGACTTTGGACCTGGCGAAACGAACATTTCATTTATTCCCATACCATTTCCTCTACACGCCAAGCCTATAATGATGATTAAACATTCTATTCTTCCGTCCTTCTCCATTCTATTGTCATCGGGACAAAAACCACCTGGCAAAGATTGTATATAGACCTGCATAACAAGTGCCGACTTGAGTATGGTTTCCGTTTTCAAATAATCTTGCTGCATTCAGAGCTGCAAATCACAAGTTTTTTGGATCTTCCAGCAAATGCGCCTAAATCCCAATAAAATCCCGGATCAAATTTTCCCAATAAATTGTGTTTCCCTCACAGACTTTTTTGTCCAGTTGCCTGCCGTTACCAGCTTGCAAGGGTACTTTCCAGAAAATTTAGCTTTTCTGCAACGTTACATTCAATGAAGATGGCCATTTCCCGGCACGTTCCTGTATAATTAACAAACCCATTTTTTGCCAAAAATCCTAGACTAAACTAAAAGTACTGACTCAGCTGCAAAGCTCGACAAATTGGTTTCCGTTGGTCAATGGAACTGTTGCACAATTGTTTTTATCTTCGCCAAAGTCCAACTTCCATTAGCCGTCTGGCTGAAGTTGATGTCATTCAGTGAGAGGTACTCAGCGAAGTGCTCAACTTGAAAAAGCGGCGGTGAAAAACGTGTGCATATAGCGCGTTTGCAGAAACCTTTTGGAAAAACAACAAATTTGGCCTTTACCAAATATGTATTCCGTATTGATGTATCGGAGAAAACTTTCACATTTAACTGCATACACGTCCTGAGAAATGTTATAGTAGGCAGTTTATCTGTAAATTATACACGCGTTTTTGCTATTTATGCAAGAGCATTCTGAGCAGAATAATTTGGTGTTGTTGTTGTTGCCATTTTGTATGTGAATTATGTGCTGGATGGTACATGAATTTAGAAGGATGTAGTGAGTAACGTATTGTTCCTTTCTTCAACTTTCAATATGAGTCGTTAGCGTTTGTCAAAGTAAATGTACAGACTGAATGTTTATTTATATTGCCTATAGGTTTTCCCCCTCCCTCGCTTTTCTTGCTACATATTTTGCAAGTGCAGAGGCAGAAGAAGAAGAAAAGCTGGAATTCAAAGGGCTTGAAGATATGTGAATTTGCTTGGTTTGGCTGACTAAGAAAAGCTGTTGGCATTAGAAAGAGCTGCTATTTGTTTGAATGTGTTTTTCAGCAAAGCGTCTTCTTGTGTTTCTTGAAAAGAACGAAAGGCATGAATGACTTGGTTTCTTATTTTCCCCAGCGGAATTAACAATTGCTGGAATGCACAAATGCTTCTGTTTTGGGCCACACAGACAAATTGAAATTATACCGCTCGCAAGGGAACAACTAAAGGGCATCAAACCGTGAACTTGGTTCCAAGTAGTTGTTGCGCTGCAAAAAGGTCCTTTTTGTACATTTCTCGACAAAAATACTTTGTTGGAGGAGGGGGGAAAGGAAGGGAAAATATTGTGCAATTCGCCAGCCAAATATTTTATTGGAGACAGAACTGGGACTGGGAGAAAGAAAAGAACAAGGAACGGTAATTGCATCATCATTAGATACGGCCTTGGTTCACTTTCACCAAAAGCCTCATCTTGATAGTGTCTTTTGCTAATGTTGTGGAAATGACGCTTGTTATTATTACTGCCGCGAGGTGAAAGTAGATTCATCACACTGATATATACACAAAAACAGTCCCAGAATAATAAGGTTAAAACAGTAATGATGAGTTTGTTGTTATAAACAAACTGGGGAAGAAAAACACGCAATATTTGACAAAATGTTCACACTTGAGGACTAGCTCACTCAAGACTTTGTCGAATTTACACAGAGAAGTTTTTTTAGATTGAAGTCTCTTGTTGTTGGAGAGTGCCTGAAGCAATGATCATAATTTTGAATTCTCGCTACCTGCATATATGCTATGAGTTAGCTGTAAATATACATTGCAGTATAGCATCTGCTTCCCTACCAAATAGGCTTTGTTAGGGAAAATAAACGGGAAGAAAAGTGTTCCGGCGAGTACATACAGACGGAAATGTTTTTGTCCTTTGCGAAAGTTGGCGAAACCGTCGAGGCACTTGAAATACACGTGTACACAAAGAAAGGAGCGACAGAAGCGACTTTGGAGCGAATTCCGTTTACATTTCAAGATACAATTTAATAATACTTATCGTGATTGAAAATTCAAGGTTCAAGTTAAAGTGTGTGTGTGTGTGTGAGTTCTCTTTTCGTTGTTGGCGCTCTGGTCGAAATTTGGTTTCGATTCTTTATAAACTGACTGACATCGGTAGGAGTCCCCACGGGACGCCAGAGCGCTGGTTGGCTTACTTGGTAAATTGTAGACGGGCCAAATCCAGACGGAGATTTCAACTCTGACAGCTCCAGTAGTACATTTTCATGTCGCTTTTATCAAATATTTCCCCAAAAGGTCTCTTCACTGTCAGCACTTATTTTACTACTTTTGCATCGAGGTTTCCCAAGACGGAAGGCGGATACATGGTTCAAAGTCGGCTGTACACATGTGAATACATACAGAACACAAGTCACTTATTGACAGACTTGCCGTTCGAATATTTTGATCTTGTTGCCCTTCCTATGGGAATCGGTGTTGAGGAAAAGCAAAAACTTGAACCAGCAACCTCCATAGGTTATCCACAAGATCAAGTTGTGACAGAATGTACATTATTTATATGAAACTACATGATCCTTGAGTTGCGAATTTTACATCCTTCTTCCTGTTCTTCATGTATTTTATGACTGTTTTCATCTGGATTTTACTTCTAGCAGCAGCAACTACAAAATTGGAAAAAGACAAAGGTCCCTTTTCCTTTGACACATAAACCTATAAGTATTCATTGAGGAAGTAAGCAGAAATTTATCAAACTTTTGGCTCCAGAGACCATTCAGAACAAACTTTTACCTTTCATGATATTTCACCATAGTAAACCACACAACCAATCACGACCACGTCAACAAGCCAAACAAAACAAAGAAACAAACAACAATGAGTCTGTTAAATAAACTTTTTCGCAAAAAAACTTGGCCTTTCAGTTGACTTGTCTGGCTTCAAAAATGAGTAATGGATTTCCGTGTGCAAGGAATTGTTGTTATCGCCCAAAAGAAAAGTTTGTTCTCAGTGTTTGTCTGTAAACTAGGTTATTATTGGCCTCTTCAAATTGATGTATATATATAGTTGGGCACAGAAGCTAGCACAGACTAACATTGAAAAGGTTAGAACCGGTATGGTTGTTTTGCGAATACTTAGGCAAGACATTGACAACAACAGAGACAATTTGCACGGATTTCAACATATGACATAACGTAAAAAGTTGATTGGATTCATAACAAAACTGCAGGAATGCTGAAGAAGCAATTTAGGAAACTGAAGATGTATGCAGTCAGTATACAGTAATACACAAACATAAAATACCGAAACATGAAACGAAGTGCTCAACCTTGAAAGTCCACACGTTCCAGTTTATGCGCATTGATTCGCCTGTTAAATATAAGTTTGCAAAAGTTTGCAAAAAGCTTGAAACAAAACTACGTCCAACTTCAGACAAGTTATGAAGATCAATCCAAGCGGAGAAAATGACAGGAAAAATATAAAATTCCAAAAGTAGCATACCAAGTTGCATATTTACACTTTCGCAAACACCGCTTCTTTATAATGTTTGTTGCTTTTATTGCAAAATCCGATCATGTATGCACGGAGAAACACGTGTTGAAAATTAGTACGTAGTCCAAGCATGAAATTCAGAAGCTGTTAGTCGGATAGCTATTTATTGACGCTTTTGTATTGAGCCAACAAGAATAGTAGTAAGGAAATGACGCAACAACAGCTTTACTGCAGTTACTACTTTCTCCCGAAAATGCGGAATCATTAGGCGAATTTCCTATGAAGCGTTTGCGGGGACTTCAGTATATAAGTGCAAAGTATTCATGTTTAGATATACTGGCTGAGACTGGATACGAAAAAATGTATGCAGACAAAAGCATGAGAGGCCGGAACATTTGGGAAGATGAAAAATGACAAACTGACTTGCTTCCGCTCTAGTTTTGGATGCACTCAAGTTTTTTGGATGGTTATAATCCTTGTAATCTCCAAGTGTTTTAGGAGCCGAAGAGAGGAAATGATGAAATTGCATGCAATTTTTCTTGAAGAAGAATGAAGATGCTGAATCTGCCTGATTAAGCATGAATTTCTGCAAGTTCCAGACCTACATCAAGAACACAATCCCAACAAAAAACTAAAGAAGCATCAAACACAACTTTTTATAAACTCTTTTCAGCAGCGTTCCGTACTAGACGTAAGTAAGAGAACATTTTGAAAAATGTATTCCGGTTCAGGACAGGGAACGGTATTTTTCATATTGCTATACCTAAAGTAGCAAATGGCTACTAGTTTTTTCGACATTTTTCCAAAACATGTATACTTTTTTGCATGATGTATTTAGATATATATATTGAAACTGTTTAATATCCTAAACGAACATTGACAGATATAAGACGTGGCTTTAGGGGAAGGACAAGGGTTAAAAATGCTGGCAGTAACGCAAACAAGTCTTGAACAAACACTATCAAAAACATCAAGGCTTCAAATGCATCTCATTTCGATCAACGTCTCCATCTTTTCGTCAGTTTACACAATGTACATAAACATTCCCCGAGTGCCAATTTCGCCAAAGTAAATAAAAGAGAGGCGAATTTGCTTGCGGTTGGCGAAATATCAGGAATGACAAGGACAAGATTTTCGCATTTTGAAAGAAGAGTAAATACGATAGATAGGTTTTTTGTATGCAAAATTTGAAACTGTCTGGAAACTCGGTCCAGCTTTTAGCCAATTCAAAGACTCTTTTTTCTCAGACAGGCTTTCAAGAAGGAAACTTTAAATCTACAAGTCTGGACTCGGACAGGTTAAAAAGGCTCTTTCCTGCAATATATGTTCGAGAGAGTGGGCGGAAAGTCCAGGGCGATTCCTCGCTTTGATGCTTCATAGTAATGACAAATGTAATATTAAATGACGCTGAATGGTGGTTCAGGGAAGCGAGTAAGTTTTTCTTTTTTTGCGAGATGTTTTTTTGAAATCTTGATGTTTATTTATTCAGACGTTTCTTTTGAATTGGACGTCTGTATTGCGGCTGCTTCAATTTAACGTTTCTAAGCGCATATATTGAAGCGAAGAAGAAGAATTTTTTGTTGATAATGCGTACTTGTGGATCCCACTGACTTTCACCTTGACCATTCCCCTGCTGTGGATGTGTTTCTCTCTCTGCCAGTCTCGAGTCTAATGGTTGAGGTTGTGTTTTGCGTACGTAAATAAATCTTTTTCCACAGCTTGCATTACATTAGTGGAGCAGCTGGATGCTGAAAGCCAGGAGTTTGCGGTTTCAACATCGAGCATCAGTCAAGACAGTAAATCAACCTCCTGGTCTAATACACGGGGCTTGACTGTGTAGAAGCCCGAACTTGTTTCACACTAAACAACCAACAGCTCAAAAAGTACATACTGCATTCATATAAGTATTGGGCATGTGTTTCAGAAAGAAACAACTTTCTTTTTTCATTCTCATCCATATATATATACGGATACCTTTGTTACAAAAAGTGTATCTAGATATACGCCACGTGTATATATTTCTCTCCCACGACTTTTTTACAAACTAAAAGTTTTTTGTCAAAGTTATATACTAGACGTCATTCACGGGTCGAGAATGAGCGTGAAGAATAGAAGATTCCAATACTTTCGATCCAATTTTTCTCCATGACTGCAACTAAAAGTAAGCGTTAAATGAAGAACCATGAGTTTTGTACAAGACATTCTTCACATATATATAGACTTTAGAAAGTTGATTTTTTCAACTTATGAAAAATGTACAATTCTCAGAAACTATACGAGCCTGGGGGAAAAGTTCTAATTTAAAACGTACATAAGGAACAATTGAATTTGGCCGCCGAAGCATACCCTTGGAATCAAGACATACACAACAAAATAGAATTTGAGCTTTTTTCGGATCAAATCAAGAAAGTTGATTATCCAAAGTAGACGACGACAAACACTATACGAATTTACCCAACACAACTTGTGCAAATCTAATAACTCAAAGTAGTACTTTTTAAAAGCCTGGCAGGTACTCTGGAGAAGAACTGAGTGAACTCACATACCGACAAGTTTCCGTCAAGCCAAAAAGAATTATCAGCAGATAACAAAGGGTCTGTGATCGAATTCCATCAGCAATTTAAGCAAACGACAACAACAACTCATTTCCACTTAATCTCGCTGTGTACATGTTTGCGGTTACAGCGAATATTTAATTTACGTTCTCGTGAATTTCTCCGTTAAAATCTTGCACAACCTTCGTAGACTTGAGCTTTTTTTCACAACATTCATCCTCGTGCCATTCATAATTTCATATTTAATATTTTCATGTCGAAATAGGAAGGCGAGTGATCCGAAATTCTATTCCCCTGTAATATTCTCACGGATCTTTTTATTGAAGAGCAAGTATTACATGACGGGCCTAGATGTGCCATTGTTATCGTAAATTAGGTTGCCATGGATCTACTGAAATGAGAGATTTTTGACGTTTAGATCTTTTTCTTTTGCTTGATTGAAGCTGTAAATTGAATTGGAGAAGAAGTGGGTCCAAATTATTTTCGGCGTTATTGAAGAAAAAACATGGCAGAGAGATATCAGTTGCCTTTGACACTTTACCAGGAATCCTTTGAGGCGTTTCGGGTGACATTCTTTCATCTCGGAATGAACAAATCCTAGTTCTTTTTCTCTGTACTCTGCACAAAAGGGAGTAATTTTAAACGCTTTCATCTTTTTAAATTGGGATCATATATATTTAACATGTAGAGAAAGTCGAGTGTGGAATCGGCGCGTGTTTTATTAATAGCCCTCACTTTAAAGTTCACTCCGTGTATCTGTTTTCACAAAAGAGTCTTCATTTCATTATGTAATGACATGGCCAGTTTTATACAAACATGATTTTGCATCACACGTAGTGAAAGTGAATTTATGTCGACACAGTTCTACTTTTGCTGCATAGTTTAACGGAAGAGCAAAAGGACTGACATTTATTCGAAGCACCATGCGGTGAAAATAGACCACAAGTTTTTCCATCTTGCAGTGAAAAACTCGTTAATTTATAAAGAAACTGTTGGTGGAGGGTTGGGCGGGAAATTTGAATCACCCCCGCGGTGATTAGCTGTAAACA
>JAQGBJ010000201.1:0-54863 GCA_034698345.1 Sphaeridia pumilis
TAATCCCTGCAAGAGGATCAATAATTTCATTTTCATTCTTGCACTATTCTCCCCTTGAATGCAATTCAGCGCCTTCTGGATGATACCCAAAGGAATTCATTTGCTTCACCTTCCATCCTTCATCGTTCCATTACAGCCCCTTTTATACAGCACAACTCTAAATGACCCATCACACTCACTTACAGTCACACAAAGATAAACTTTATCTCAATGCCCATCCACTCCCTCTTTTCCCCAAAAATCCATTCCAATTCATGTCAATCATTCCGCCAAAACTACCATCTATAACCACAAAACCCAAACACCAGCTTCTTAATGATATAGTAGTTTATATTACCGCCGGCTGCCAACCTGACGTTACATTTCCATAAACAACAGACCACCAATTCTAGAGCTTTTAGCGCCACAAATGAGATTCACTTTTAACATTTGATCAACCGTGTTCCTACTATAAACTGGCGAAAGCAGTTCAAGACTTACTTGCCTTTTAATGCATAACAGCTTACAAACAACTGTTGAAAACTGTTACTTGTACAAACTTCCATGTGCAACTGACACTTTCATTGTAACGCCCAAACGTACATGTTTTATCGGACAAAAGCCTGCTTTCACCATCTGCTTTTCAAGTCCTTCTCCAATCCAGTCTTCTTCTCTCATTATATTCAACTATTCAACCACACACTGCGACAACAACCACGACTTGAAAAAGGTGAAACAAAACTTGGGGAATATCGTTATCTAAAAAACAACCTTCCACCCAATAAACAACCTCTTTTCTCCCTACAAAACTACCGTCTTCTCTAGACGAACATGAATAAAGTCTACAATATTTTATACCCTATCGTTTCCCAAATCTTTCAAGAATCTTTTCATTCTTCGCGTTCCTTTTCTTCAAATTCCCAAAATATTTACCAGGCCCTAACCGTTTCAAGAACCACGGCGAATCTAAAGGGAACAAAAGGCTTCGAATCGTGTTCCAGTTGCAGCTTTGATACACCGCGATTCAGCCGACTATTGTCGGCATGGAGCAGACCTTGAGGAAATTATGTATAAAATTGCAAATCCAATTTCTGCAAGTGGATGAATTTCTCATGACTTGTCGACGTCATACAATGAGGCTAAAAACCCAAAACAAAACAGGACAGCCTAAAGGACGTTCGTGAGAAATTGCATGCATGCCCTACATGTATTCATTCAGTTGAGCTTGTGCATTTCATCGTTGTATCCATCCGCAGCCTGGTACCGACCAACAACGAAACGATCGCCATTACAATTCCCACATGCAACCCAGCAATGTCCCTGGATCTCGCACCTATCCGTCTTTCCTTCACGTTTACCCACCTGGATAACATCACATGCTCTCAAGCCAAACCAAATTTGACCTTCAGCTGACTTGTATCATTGCACAACTTGAAGCCATTTAACAGACCAGCTTTAAGCTGCACTAGCATACATGAACCATGAGCAAATGTAACGACTCCCAGGAAACATTCGTTTATCGTGTTGTTGGTCAGTATGCTCCGGTAAGCCCCATCCCAATTGCTATATGACCTACAACATATTGCAGAGTCCGCTGCTAACGAGCAAAAAATCTAGCGCTAACGTCTGATTCCAGCTTTAGTTAGTTTCCTCTAATTCGTCTCGCTAATCAGTCACCTCAGCAGCTGACATTCAAGTTTCTGTCAACGCTAAACGCACTTTATTAGCAGCGAATATATACTGTATATGCTCATGTGTTCCAGGAAGCTTTTATGACCATTGTTCTACACCATATACTTTTAAATACACTTGTCAAAAATCTCTTCAACACACTACTTCTTCCGCCATGAACTTGCTTCGTCAACCTTTCAATGTGAAGGTCATCTGGTAGCATCTTCACAACATGTCATCTTCAAATCTAACTGATTGTCGTCGACACGGACTGCAATTTATTTTGCCGTGTAAATAGTCACTATCAAAAACCTAAACGCAACTCTGCACATGAGAAAACCTTCGCCTTGATTGTCGTTTTTATCCCAAGGTCAAAATCCACATCTCCGGCCGCAAACTATTCCGCAAACCCCAGCACTCTGACAGAGACGACTACATTTGCCCCCTCCCCTAATTCGTAGCAATCCTTCTTGAGAATACTTTGCCCATTAAACTTTGCCACCACACCACACCGCTTGACCACCCTTTCAAAAGCCTCATAGCGGAAACACAAGGATCAAAAGACCATTATGGTTCCGATCCCTGCCTAAACTTTGACTCGTCAGCTGCAACTTTTAGTGGTTCCCATGAGAGACGCACCAACTTTTCCCGGCATCACTTCTTAAAGTACCGTCATCCAAGCGGAAACCAGCTACCATCCTCATCCCTATTTCACCAGTCCTAGAGGCTTCAGGTGAATTTCTAAAATTCCACGAAACTCTCAGTCAGCGCAACTTGATTAAATTCAAGCATTGTTTGAACAGTACCTTACGGTTCTCAAGACGCACTCACATATTACTCGCCGCATCATCTTCACAACGTCTTGGCACTGGAAACAAATCTCTCAGCATTTTGTCAACAACATCCGCAATTAAACCATGAATATTTGCAATACCTACTTTACTTCAGGGTCATGTTCAATGGTACTGCAACGCATTGTCCCGTCATTTGACAAACTGCTCATGCATACAATAAAACTTTGCAAAAAATTTCTTCCCTGTCCACCATAACATCATCCTCTGTTTGTACACAAACTTTTAAAGCTTATAATAATTACCTTGTTCTCCTCCATCTCTTCATTTGCCAATCTCACAGCGGCAGTAGTTCCACAGTCACAAGACTTTGCCATTCATTTTTAAATTCCTACGTTTTACTACCACTAGTTTCATTCATCCTTAAAACCATTTCCATGCTTCTCTTCAATCTCAGTCAGCCATCAACTTTTTGACACTGACCTTGAGCATTCCAGCAGTACCCTTGATCATTTCAAGAATATCAATTCCGACCAACTCCAACTTTGTTCTTCTGGAAGAGGCGCGATATCAAATTACATTATGCCGACAGAGACCTTCTCGCGCCGCATATTAATTTACCCCTTTGAACACATGGAGAAATACCGCCCGAATTTACTCCATGTCGCACCATATCATCTTTTAATTCCACGGCCTAAGTTGCCAAGATGAAAAACAAGATAATACACTTCATGACTCATCACCACTGCCTTCACCCAACTTTTCTACCAACCGCCGCCTCCTCCACCCTCAACTTAATTTTATAGAGCATATCTATGCACTTTTATACCTTCTTCTTCTTCTTCTTTTCCTTTTTCTCATCATCACCATTGCACCAAACTTTCTCTCTGTCAAGCAACCCGATGAAAGTTGCTATGTAGGAGAGACTCTGAGACCTGAGCCCATCTTTCACTCGAGACTTTCGCCGACCCCGTGTAACTTGCTTCTTGTTGCTATCTTCGCCCTGCAACATCCGCTTCCTTGCACCCTTATAGATTACAATTATTACCCCTCGAACACCGCATCTCCCTCGTAAATTCCACCACACAATTTCCATCAAACTAGTAACTACACTACACCCACAATCACCACCACAGCCGCCTAAAAACTCGACTACCATAAAACTCATATCCAGTACCAGAAAACTTGGGATAAATAAATTACAACATGTACACTGATCCACACAAGACGCTTCTCGTCTTTCTCCGCGACTACAAACACTCAAGCATTTTGTGATGTGGGAACCGAACCCAAAAACAAATTATTAGCAACGCATTAAAAACAAAAGTTTCAGGCCTCCCTTGTGCAACCACCACTACGCACAACTTGCTTCCTTCCTTCAACTTTTCTAATGAGAACCCTAACCGCAGTCAACCTCTTCTTCTATCTCCCAAAACGTCTCCCGCTCTTTGTTCAGAATCTTAAAACTTCAGCAACATAATTTCCCAACCTCCTCAGACTCCAGCAACCCTATTAAGAGATAATATTAACCAAAAACTTTCCACCTTGTCCCACCTTTTTATTCAATTTTCACCTAATACATCAGACGTACCTTCACAAATTGCTTTTACAGCTTCATCAGTCAGAGAATTACTCGCTCGATACTCTGCGTTTTGAGCTCACAGTCAATTTGACCCATGAACAGCGTCAAGGAGCCCACACAACAGCACATGCAAGCCGCAAGCCATGCCTAATGGCAACTGCTCCGCTAGCAAATGTCACAACAATTCAACCAGCAAATTCCATCTTTTTAAAAGTCGCCCAACAAAATGGCTACACGCCTGCCAACAACAGCAGCAACTATGTTCCTCGTCCACCAAAGAAAGCAAGCCATACAACTTGGCTTGTGCACTTTGGCGAACCAGATAAGAGAACGGAAATTAATGTACCATGTCACTAGTTCTGTATTATTGACCCATACACATACACAACCTCAAATTTGCTTCGACTCTACACCGACCGACGACAACACATTTTCAACAACCTCACTTCGACTAGTACATATTTGAAACACTATGGCGACATGGACGTGAATAGCCAACAACACAGGTTTCACTTCCGTTTCCAGTCAACCCAAACTAACTACTGCTTCTGCATTCAAAATCCATTCTCTGTCCCTTGCTTTTATTTCCATTTCTCAAATAATCAAAACAAAACAACCGACACAAACGGGCTATACTTTCTCTTCTCCCGAAAACACAAGTTTCAATTTACACAATCGTTTTCAGACATCCACAGCAACGTATATATCATGTTCAATATTCACAATTTCAGCATTGAATCTCGCATACAAAAATACATAGTGAATTGATTCACCTATCCCTCCCCCGCATACTGAATCCGCCGAAAAACCAAAACCTGCTCTTTTCGTCCCTCCCTGGGCACTTGTGCCGAAATCTTTTTGGATGGAAAGGAAATTGCAGAGTCTAGGAAATCAATCCTTCATCATCATCATCAAATCTTCAATTCAATTTCATCCCTTTGTCTTGGTGGATATCTGAAAGGTATGCTCATAACCAGCCGTAGGAATCACTCTTTGACGACATTTCTTGCCTCTCTTTGTCCTCGCGCTCTCCAAACCCATTTCCAGCGCCATTTCCAATCTATATCCGCCTGTCCTCTAATAGACCATGTCATATTTTTGATTTCTCATGTTCCGACCAGCTACGTGAGCAGCACACGAATAGCTACAAACAACTAGCGAAATTCAAGCGAAATAGAATTCTTACGTCTTCTACCATCGTCATCCACTCTCATCCTCGCCCCCGCCACCACCAAACCGACCAAGGATTAAGACCGTCGCTCACTTTCAAACTAACAACTATTAACTTCCCACGTATAATCATAACGTTTACCCTGGACATTTTCATCCCGACATTTACTGCCATCGGCCACTTTCTTCTCTCTGTCTATGTTTCGCCCAGCTTAACTTTTCTTGTCCATATCCGCTTCTTAATATCCCACCACTTTCCTTCTGGCTCTCGCTCTTCCATCCAACTCCATATTTTATGCCTGCAATACAACAAAATCCATTTCCGTCTCCAACTACATTGTCGACCGAAATACCAGCATCCATCAGACGACCCGTCATAATTCCCCGATTTTCTTCTTGTTAACCCAATCAACCTCATTCAAAGACCAAACCAGAGACAATCAAATCCACAACTAATCGTAACAAGAACATTTGTAATCTTTGCCATCAGTTCAACTTACTCCATGCCTTGTTCAAGGAAATCTAGAGATACAACTAACATGTTGTATTTGTAATTACAGCGCTCTCATCCGAGGGCTGTTATGTATCGACTTTCTCGCCCACCACCGTCTAATATACTTACCTACGGCGGCCGGCACATAAACAATAAAAACTTTGTTCCTTCCCCTGATCGACCCTTGGCTCCCTCATCAAATCTAGTTAAAGACGGACGTGAATCCTGGTCACGGATCCGAATCACATCTCGACTGCAGGGAATTCTCCTCCACATAATTTCTCTTTTACGTCCACCTAAACACCAGCTGCCCTGACCCGAGTGATTCCACTTTCTGCCTTTCTTACACTTTATGCTCACATCAATCCCCCTCAAATGCCTTCTTCTTCTCGTCTTCCTCCTTCACCTTCTCCACCACCCTCATCTACTTCCACTTTCGCCTCCACCGACAACTTTCTCCGTCCACTTTCTGTCCACCCTGGACCGCCCCTCGAACATTACTCGCTAAAGTGCCGTTACTATGCCCCATTGCCCACTCAAGAGCACTACTTAAGTACCTCACAAACTACAACCAAAATCCTCGTCAGCCCTCGTACAACATAATTGTTCTGCCCTCTCCACAACTCCAGAACATGAACACATTAGCCGCTGCAGTCCTCGCATTCTTCCCTTTCCCAACATTTTTTCCAATAGACTTTCACCCAGCTCCACAACCAATTCTTCCTTCTCCTTCACCGGAACCAATTTGTATTCTGTCAATTGACGTTTTACTGCTTTATCCAGAATATCTTATCCCCCATTAAACCTTCCCCGTCTTTTCTCATCAAAAGTTGTCTTGATTCCTCCATAAATGTTACATCATTCCTCAGCCTCACTCAGTTGGTCCAACTGTTGAATCTCACTTGTAACATCTCTCCAATCTCCACTTCAATCTTTGTCGCTTTCGTCCTCTGCGATTTTTAGATTAGACAAATCCTTATCTTTGGTAAATCTAATCGCAATCTCAAGTCAATATGACCACCAACCAACGTTTTGTTAAGCTGGTCGACCGCAAACGCTTAGCAAAATATTCCATAGCAAAACATGGGAAATATAACCAACAACTTTACATTCTTTCTTCATTTCTTCATGTCAAAGGTTAATCGGATATTATTTTTTATTTGCTCCTCAACTCAAGAATATTCTTTCCTTTGACTGTAAAACACAGCCGTAGATCAAATTGCACAATATTTTCCAACTTCAATTGTGCTACATTCATTCAAGTTACATTTTTTAAGAAAAATCCTTTGTATCTTGCCAATATCCTCCGGCCAGCGCTTTGACCCAGTCACTTTAATAAAACATATTGCATGTTCAGTAACACAATGGCAAGTCTCGTTCCATCTTCAATACATAAAATACGGCAATATCTTTGGACATGCAAGGCCCAGTCAGATTTTACAACGGTTCTTTAACAACTTCCACAATACAAAACTGTTATGCGAACATGTTGTTGTGCGTGTACGCATTGTTGCAATTTCACTGTTCCATCCATTCATCAGATACACAGTTGCGTAACTTGTTTCGTCCTCCCTTTCATGCGGAAACGAGTCGGCGGGAAGCTGAAAGCGAGTTTAATCGCCGCACTATCACATCCGGAAGATGCCGATGCCTATGCAAAAGTACACATAATCAAACCTCATAAACCGTTACCCATCAACGATGCATTCTTCAGCAGAATATTTTGTGGCGGTCAATTTTTTCTACCACGAATCTCCACATGTACCGGCAAGTACTTCCGATGCGCTTCCTCCGATACCATCTTTGATTGCATCAATCACAATTCCAACTGCATTCTCGCTACATCTGATTGAATCAAATAAATTCTACATTCATCAATCCCGCTCTATTCATCATGTCAATCCCCGTTAAACACATGGATATTCACCAGCAGAAATCCAAAACATCCCGTTCCTCATCCATTGACCATTCCTTGCCCTCTCGTCGGATGCGGAAGCAAAATTGACTCCTCACTTACTTAAAAATCATTCCGTCACTTAAACACACACTCAACTAAAAGTACAATTCCACTCTCAGCCAACGTAAAAACACTGCTACTTAATCCAAGCGGAAGTGAATTCTATTAGTATTGACTTTAGTGCAGGAGATATAACCACAACACTTACTTTTCTTACTACCTGAGCATATTTCATTGAATTGTTCACAGCAGCAGTCTGTCAGCAGACATTAAAGGCCACACACTATCATCGACATGACACCAGCAATAATTTACTCCACAAGGTGTTTTACTCCCTCCCTCACCACCAAGACGAGCCAAACAAATCAAACTTTTCATATCTTTGCCATTATTCTCATCGTCCACCGTCGTCGCTCCTGCATAAATAACAACTCTACGCATCCATACACGCATTTGCCAACATTAAAAGTCTTTATAGTCCAAGTGTCTGCTTTGTCCGTCGACAAGGTCAGAAACACACTCCTCTTGGACGCTGCCGCGCGGCAAACAAGTGGTCGCGCTGCCTTTGTCATACGCCGCCGCTTCCGCTTGGCCTTATGAATTACATCATTCATCAACTCGCACACAGCTTCTTCTTTTTCTTCTTCATTCAACCAAACTGGAATCACAACCAGTTGGAAGCCTCCCTCCATTGCACCCCATTACGCACCGCTTTACATAATTGCTTCCTGCAGATTCTATGATTCTAAAATTCTAGCCTCCTTCGCCCCGTTACTTCTTAAATCAGCCATGGCTTGCCATTTAGCTCTGCTCCTTCTTCTTCTTATCCTCCGTCACAGCCACCACCAGCTTTCACCTTCACAGTCCAACTTTCTCAGAAACCAACAAGAAAATGTCAAACTCGAGCGGAACAAAGTTCCAGACGCTGATACCTTTATAGGTTCACACTTCAACAAGTTGTGGTGATTAGTCTTTTGTGAAACTGTCGCCTGATATTGCAACCCGGTGAGTCCAAAATTGACGATCACCCTCAAAAAACTTTTTCTCAGCCAAACTCACTTGGCGCTGTCCTCTCCCTCTATCTCACGTCGTTATGGCCTCTTCTCATGCTCCCTATAATATATGTGAAAAACTTTTCAAATCACCAGATCCCTTACTCGATATCATGAGTCAACTTCGCCAAGAATTCTGCCACTCATAGGATTACCACCAAAGTCCACACCAACATTTCCCGCACACTTGTTTCTAAACTTGCCTCACGTCTTCTACAACCTTCACATGGATGTGGTTAGTTCGCGATAACGAAACCATACAATTAATACTCAACCAGCGATATAAAAACCTCGAGTCTAATCCAGGCCATCTCCAGTCATCAATTCAGACCATAGCAGCTGTAACACTAGCATTGTATTCGATGTGAACCATAAGCCAATTTTATAGTCTCATTTCGCTTTCTTATCAGCAATTCTTTAAAATATTGACCAACTTCCTAGTACTTCAAAAAAATTAACTAAAGGCTTGGCAGCCAGCAAGCCTACTTACTGTCCAGAAAACAAACTCTATTGTCAACCTACATATAATTTCAGCAATAATTTTCGACTGATTCATCGGAAACACGCATCTGTCACATTTGATTGCCAAGCGTGAAATCAAATCCGTATCACCGCTAAATCTCTCCAGTAATTGCGCTGCCCGTCATTCACTCACCTGACTTTTCCTATGGTCTATGACGAATAACTGACCCGATATCTTCTGGAAATTCTTCCGTGCCTCTACCTTGCAGAACGCATTACAAATTATGTCTTCACTTAACATTTAAACTAAAACTTGGTAATGTTCAAAGCATGATCCTGCATGCATAAACACATGACACCGCTTGCATCAGTGACAAGGTAAATCCTTCACACAAATACACAAACAAACAAGAAGATTCGTGCCAGGATGCAAAATTGCAAAATAATCGCAAATTCTCACAATTCACACCTCAAGCGAAAGTGAGTCAAGAAATCTGCTCCTGGTTACATGCATCACTAGCTTTAACTGCACTGTCTTTTTTACAATGTTCAACAAAAACGTCATAATCATTTCCGAATGTTAACGCTTATATAACCAAGTCAAGTCACTGGGTTAGCAGCACCACTAAAACTAAATATGCACAATTCAAGTCTCTCTTTTGTCCCATAAGCAGCGGTTACGTTTTAGTAGCAAGCAATGTAGTTCAATCCAACTCTTGTCTTTCTGCTCGATTAAACCAAGTGTAAAAGACATATTTTATTATTCCACAGTTATTTAAACCTCTCATGTACTTCCACCAAGTAACTCTGATTTTACATCTCAAATTGTCACTTGACTTGATTCTTCCAAAAGAAAGTGAACGTAACACAATAAAAGCAAAGATTATCACCGGAACTCAAATCCTCTCGTTCAGAGTCCCAATAACAATCATCTATCCGAGGCGTGTTAACAGTCAGACAATAGTGTTAGATTGTCCATTAAAATTTTTCTCAACAACTTGTTTCTCACGTCAACTTGGTGCTGTTTTTGCTTCGATTTGATGATCTATTTCAATCAGTAAAAAATTGTCGTTCACAAGTCAATCTGATTTCCGACTTCAAACCAGACTTTAACACCAACCGCTTGCTAGTCGCCAATTTAATTCCAGTTTCAAACTTCAAGCCTTGGTTTGCTTTCATTTTCCCGGCGAAACACCAGATTTGGGAATGCATCCATCCAGAAAAATTGGCTACACATACGCAACTTTCCCAATTTTTCGCTGTCCCTTTGATCTTGTCCCACTCATGTCCACTGATTCGATTCCACCACGCTTTCAAACAACCCATCCACATCATGTCTATCAAACCAAAACTTTGCGAATTTTCAAACCAGTCACCAATCATACCCCCTTAAACCGTGCTTATATTTCATGCCCTCCACCAACATGTCAAAGCCTGCCGCCGCTTGCCATTCTCCATGTACCAAATTTAAAGGTCATTTAAAGGACTTAATCGATACCTTTCAGACAGAAGCTGACAAGTTGACCGTGCCAAGTGACGTAACCATGTGCAAAACCAACTCCACGCACGAAATTAGAGCCTTATAAATAATCCATTAGACGTGCATAGTCGAGGATAAATAAGCGCCATACCGTAATCACAGTCAACTACACTTCTTGCACAAATCCCCACGTACAATAACAGAAAGGACAAGACTGTTTTGTCACATCACCAACATCAAAACATTAATAACAATTTTCGAGGTTTCAAACTGTAATCATCATAGAAATGTGTTAAAACTCTGATGGGCACTTCATAACATAAAAGCCCCTGTGTAAACCGCAACGTTAGAAAGTCACTTCTCTTGATGGTACGGCTCCCAACTTTAACAACAACCATTACCGCCATTATCGACCAACAAAAACACTATTTACTGTATCCAAACACCATGCGTAACATGTCGAGGCAAAAACCATGATTAGTCTTCAAAGTTATACAATCCAACCGTATTCAGCCTGCAGGGTCATCTACCGCCAAAGTCAATTAAATTATACCTTGTCTATATGCAATTTGCCACTGGCCTAACCTTCTCCCTTTATGACAGACTTGAGCAGCCAAATCATACCTTGTCATACATACAACTTGTTCTAATCAAAATTGTCAATCAATCCCATCTCAAAAATACATCAGGGTCCACTTCCGCTCCAGAAATTCTCATTACAACTTTTTTTTCCTACTGGAACCAGGAACACTGATTACATATCGTTGATGAGCATCAACTGATTATCCATCATAACTTTTTTGCTCGACTTGATCTTTTTATCGGCGTTTAATCAACGAACAAATCAAAAGGTATCATCTGAGGACGTCCTTCGCCCATGTCAGTCTACAAAACATACACAGGGTTCCCACATGGGCCCTTCAGCGTTTACAAAATGACCGAGGGACACCAATTTCAAGTTCACACATTTTGCAATGCAATGCATACAAAGTATATGTGAATCTTAAACCATTATCAAGCGCCGACGGACGAGCATCTTCTCAAGGTGGTTCCCAGAGACAGCCACATTCGTGAACGAACAAGTTGAAGGTAGCAAAGGAATAGGCTAATTAATTTTAACTATCATCTAATTTCCGCAAACTCTGTACACATATAAACAAATCTAAGCTAAATCTGTCCCATGGAAATTATGTCTCAAATATGCATGACATTGCCCAAAATCCCGGAGCAGTTGCCGAAATTCACAAATCTTCTTAAATATTTAACGTGCCGCTAAAACTACAACTTTACCCAGAAATTAAAAAACCGCTATACTTACAGCTTTAGTAGACGCCACGGAAGACGATTCCTCTGTACAGCAAACGTTTTTCACTTTTTCACAGCCCGTTCCTAGCGCTGGTGTTATGTCAGTTGCCAATTTTTAAACTGCAAAATGGCAATATAATTCCAATACAATAAACAAATTAATGTCAGTTTGATTTTTGTTAGTTCAGCACACAGCTATTCGTTGATGAAAAAGAGGCCCGTTTGGGGTAAAGTAATTTTCCCGTAAAAGCACAAAGGGTCACATTCAGTGAGAAACGCGCTCAACCAACTTCACTCGTCGACAGCACAGATCTTCGACGCTCCGCTCTATAGCTCCATGCAGACTGAATTCTTGAACGAGAATTCACGCGGCTTAAGAGTACAAGAAACTTGCCAAACCAAAAATCCCTCTGCTCCTATGCGTACTCTGTCAACGCATGGCTGCGCTGCTACACTTCCTTTGCAAACTTGCCTACGACAGCCTCAGCTTCTAGCCTTTCCAGTCCCACAGCGCTTAAGCGTTCCTGACGCTTCGCTCTGTTTACACAGGGGTTGCTTTAAAACTACCCCTTGCCAAAGCTATTTCAAATATTCACCCGTGAATTTTTCATCGATTACTTTAATACGCTTCTGTCCCAAACTTATATCAAAATTACCTACTTTCGACTGCAATTTACACCGAAAAGTATCAAAGAATTTCAAAAATTGTTTAAAAAAATTGTAGAAACCTCGCAGAAATATTTCTACCGGGTTCTTAGCCTTCGAAAGCATCAACACCTTGGACCAATGTGACGCAGCTCTTTAAAACAAAAGTATCCTTGAAGACTCTTTTTGCAACTTGTTTTAATAAAAAGCTTACTGAACGAAGATGCTCAATCACAATCGACCAACTTCAAAAAGTTGTTGCGAATAAATAGCTACGTATTGATAATGTTGTTTTCGCTTCTTAAAACTTATAACCTCTCTTGTAACTTTTGATTGCCATTTTTTCAACTTTGCAGTTCACAATATTACATATAAAGAAGCTATTAAACATCGGGGCATTAGTCGATCAAAGGTCTTGGTGTGCTGCGTGGCTTCTGGAATTATTGTTAGCCATTATACAAGATGTTGGCAGCGCCAAACTCTGCCAAACTTGAATCTATCTTCATCTTCATTCCATGCTCATTTTCCTCCAACTTTGACACAAGGTCAAATTCACCAGGTTGTTGGCTTGAAGAACAGTGGTTATGTGTGAAACCCATCTTGTTTGTAACCTCTCCGTTCTGACCATCTCTGAATCACGCTATAAGCTAAATCTTTCAAAAATGCAACGTTTCTCCACAGATTTCAAAAACCGATCCACAGAAGCCATCTTACAATATTTGTTTCTTTGTAACCGTAACATCAGAGATTCAGAGTTCCTACCTGTAATGAACTAATTTGCGTGAAAATTCAATTAGCAGATAGACCAGTCCGTGTAGGTCATATTTTGACGCGACGTCCTTCACAAGAAATTATCGCCACTTAAACTTACGACAAACTACCTTCTTCAATATTTACTTGCTGCTTTATTTGCTCACTCGACCCCACCAGTATTCAAGTCATATTTTTCCAAACTCTACCAAACCGCGTTACTATATTTTAGTCCTGCAATTTCCATTTCAACTACAGTAGGTATCCTACGTACTTTTCAATCAAAATTGCAGACCAAACATAAAATGGAAAAGCAAATACCTTCAAACAAAATGCACATGAACTTTTGACACGCGTGTCATTGTTCCTCCAGCATGCATGTACTATTGGCTCCTTAACAAAATTAAAAAGTTAAAAGCAATTTTGCTTCGACATATCATATGACCCGAACAATTCTCACAACAATTGTCCGTCTTTTTGTTTACGCAAACAGTGACAAGTGTGAAGACACCTTATAATAGCGCTCACATATACGCACATATGTACCACTGGATCACGAACCCAAAAATTGGCAATGTTTTCGCCGTCTCCAAGGAAACTCTCCTTACTATTCCAGTAATTGCCCAAGACCCGGAAAGATTGATCCACCAACTTGTATACATGAGCAAGCCAATTTTCTGCCCCTCCCTGCAAACAACTTTTCTAAACCGTGCAACTCTAACATAAAATTTTGCGAATGCACCGAGGCTTGCAATTTTAACGCCTTTTCTTCCCTCATGTGTCTCAGCCAGCATTTAGAGCTTCTGTCTGCAAGGTCAGGTGTCATCGCTAAAAACGTACTGGAGTAAATAAATATGTGCATATAGCTTTGCAAACAGCATGTTTCGCGGAAATTCTCATCATCCTCTTCCATGCGAATACACGAACAAGCTATATATATATTTTCGCAACACGGACATCCTGTCCTACCTGCAGATAGGAGATTTATACCCAACAGAGTCTTATTATTGGTCATGGAAAAACAAGGCTCTCACAGCCAGCGCAGCGTCACAACACAACTTTAAAGCTCCTCACAATCACTTCAGCAAGACGGCGGCTTGACCACCCTCCAATGGCCATCCATCGAGCAGCAGCAATCATCGCCATCGCAGAATACATAATTGCAACCTGCCTGCCTGCCCGCAACCAAGCTGATCCGAATCTAAAAACTTTCAAGGCTAACAACACTACACTTTTTTCCTATTCTCTCATGCACTTTGCATTTGCTCAGCAGCAAAGAATCCTTCCAATTTATTGTACATACACCATTACCAGGAAAACAATTCTCTTGTTTAGTTTGCAAAATCTTCCACTTATATTTCCAGTCTCGTCAAGCGTTTAAATTTTGGAAAATTTATAGCTACTACTATTTTCTATTTCCTGTCCCTCCCTTCTGATAAGCATATAAATTGTCCCGGCTACTTTTGATAACAGCTAGTAGTTGCCAGACCGGTCAAACTCCATCGCACTTTATAGTAAACCATCATTGCTGGACAGTCTGGGCCAGCAGTTGGGATAGGCCAAATTGATAGGTTGTTCACCTGTTATGAATTACAGGTAAGCAAGAAGATACAATCACCGATTGATCGCATCATCTTGTCGCGGTTCTCAACTTGTACTTGTTCCATGGGTTCAAGGCCATTACATCATCAAAGGGTTGCATCTCAACCACCACCGACCGGCCACACTTGTATTATCGACTCCTCACTCAATAACTTCCAACGTGACCTTGCCATGTTTTCTTCATTGCCTTTTTCCTACCTGCAGCCTCCAAAGAGCTGGTCAAATCCCCTCCAGGCCACAAGCCAAAGAACTTAAGGGTAACCCTTGGAACCCTTCCGCAACTCGTTTCCATGCAACAACGGCTAACTGCACTCGTCACCGACAATCCCTGACCTTCCTCAAGGGCCCAGGTTCATGGCAATCCCCGATCATCGCCACTCTTTCCTCCCTGTGACATAAACCTTTCGACCAAAAGTCAGGGTCGCGTATTCCACGTTTCAGGTATTCAACAATACAACGCTTTTAGGACTTCCATTCAACAACCTGCCTTGACACATTCTCCAGCTCTTCAACCCGACAATGAAGCACCACAAGTACCGCAAGCTTTGTTCAAATTACATTTGTTGTTTTCAAATTACACCAAACCTTTCACGGCCTGTCCAGCCTCTGTATTCCATAATTTGACAAAGACAAACAAACCATGGTTCAGGATTCTCTCACGAGATGCCAGGTTTTCGTAAACTGCATTTTCAGCCGCTTGGCGGCGTGAGCTGTTCAGGAGAATTATTCTGTGGCCGCAGCTGACGAGAAGACGAGGAGATACACTTGTATTGAACGGCCGAGCCCGGGAATTCGTACTTGAACGTCAAAACATAAAATGTAAACATTGCGAAATTCTACAAGATAGATTACATTTTGTTGTGTATATATTTCACAGCATCAATTAGTGTTTTCAAGTCTTCCATCAAAATGTTCTACGAATAAAATATATTGTCCAGGTGAGTTCGTTCATAATACATCAAAAGCAATTCTGTTCTTCAGAAATATACTGAAACTCAAAACATGTATATATGTGAGTTTCAAGTTCCAATTAATTGAAAATCAACTTCATTTTTACAGTATCCCTGCGATATGATTACTGGAAGCTAGCAATAATTTGTCAACAATAATCAAAGATGGTCGTCCTACCAAACAGTGGCAAAAATACGGTTTACAGGAACGGCACACCTAACGTAAGCTTCATATTATTTTGAATTCAACTTCTTCAATCTATTACTCACAGTTTGTAAAGCTAAAATTTGCTGTTTCAAAATTTCAGGTGGTCGTGTCCAGCGCAACTAGACCTCGTAAGTGGGCATGAATCAACTCATTCTCTCCATGTAACTTAAAAAATCGTTGCGTTTTCGTCCTAAAGTCGTAAAATTATGTATACAACACAACTCCGGCACCCTGAAACTGTAGTTTCGATTTTCTTCCTATCTAAAACAATCGCTCTTGAATCGTTAAAGACACTGTGGTATCATTTCAGGTTCTGCTGCCTTATGGACATGTCAAGACGTGAACCATTGGTTAAGTAGGCATTGCGGCGAAGTAGGAATTCAGTATTCCCAATTATTTCGCCAGGTAAGTTTTCTATTGCTAAACCAATGACTTTCTATAATGAACAATGTATAATCAATCTTATATTACTTCTTCCCAACAGAACAATCTCAATGGACGCACATTACTACGGATGAACGCTACTGCTTTAGAACGCCTTGGCATCTCCAACATCCAACACCGAGAAGACATCTGGAGGGAGATAATGAAACTGAAATTGAAATCCGACATTCTAGAGTTAAGATATCTCGAAGAGTGTCTTAAAACCTCCTAACATATAAGCTCATGTAATCATAACCTTATCCGCCCTTGCTGTCAAGACATTTATCATCAATACATGTTCTCAATGTGCCATGTGCCGCTATACTACTATTGTCGTTCCTGTCATCACATTGTTCAGACATATATAAGCTTTCCAACAACTTTTCTACCCTTGTAAAAGCAATAACGATTACTTGCCTCATAAACAAATTCAAACCTATCTAAACAATGTAAACGGATGAATTTAATATTCACCAGTCCAGAGTCCGGAGTCCAGCCTTTTCATATTTTCATGGTGTTTACGACGATTGAGGTCTGCCCTGGAACCGTGCACGGTGGTGCCAGCTCTCCTACAAACAATCAAGCTCATCGTGTTCATGTTTTTCACAAAACTACAGTTGTGATCCCTATCATGCTCAGCAACAAAGTTCATGAAAGCAAGTTTCGCTGACAGATAGCTGATTCAGCCCTTTAAGATTTTTATCTATCCGCCATTAGCAGACGGAGCGAGGAAGAAGAAATGTACAAAGGCAAGACAAAAGAGAAACAGAAAAAGAAACAACTACCCGGGTAGATTCAACTTGTTTTCGGGGCGGTGTCGGCTTCCAGGATTGGCTGTTGCCGAGTAGTTCCAATAGGAACCTATATACGGATGAACTTTCACTTCGATTTTTCATTCCGTTCCACAGCTCTCATGCCTTCATATTATACACAACACACTAGTCTACTAGCCTACTTACTTTTCTTCTCACTATTACTGCTAGCTACGACTCTACAACTTTCCCCACCGTCCCCTTGCTAAACACATGGCGCGTACGTACAAGGGTGAGCAAAATTATTGGGATTCATGATGTAAGAGAAAGCACATTCTCATGCATTGCCGACGACAACCGTCACGCTTTCTTCCCTCGAAACAACTCTGTCATAGCCGCCGTCGTGGTTCCGTATATAGACTCCTTCTAAACAAACTAATACTCACTTTTCTTTAATACATATAAGCATACGACTACTCTTGGACTGCAAAGCCTTCTTTTCGCTCGCTATCCTTCTCCGGGAGACATGTACTAGTCGCCCGGTAGGACGCCAACCTGCAACGTCATGCCGCAACTTTGATCTTGACTTCGCCACCACCAAGTGTGACCCCATTAGTATTTTCTTGGCTGACAGGCTACGGACAAACTTGCAACGCTACGCAGAAACCCAGCAGCTACCAACGAATCTTGTCATCCTTTCGCCACCTCGCAGTGTCCTCCAGTTTAGACACTACAAAAGTCCCATTACTATACATCAACAAGCCAACTTTTGTCGTTACGCTTCATAATTTCTGCCATGTAGCCCATACAACTCCCGCATCACTCTGTTTCTCAAAAGCTCCACTCAAAAACAACCAAGTGTTAATGTATTCGGCAACAAACCGAAACAAACTCAATTCCATCGGGACAGGACCACTTGCCTCCAAAGCCCCTGTCCCATAACATCGTCGTCGACAACACCTTGGGCTCAAAAAAAGTGTGAGGGGGAGAAGAAATGTGCGATCCTGACGACTTTGGCTACAACGAAGCAGAGAAAAAGTGTCTCGAAGTACGAAAATGGTGGTGCTTTTTGCTATCAAGTCTTGTCACATTCCTGGCTGGAATCGCCATCGTCCTAATATGGCGAGCCCTTGCCTTCATCTGCTGCCGCAAAACCAGCGGAGACTACTCGGCTGCAAATTCAAACGACCCGAAAAAAGGTCAGGACCAATTAGTGCCTACAGTACCAGGAGTAGGAGGTCAGATGCCGCCACCTACTGCGCCAGGACAGAAACCCGGCAAACCACCAAGAGAAGAGTTCGAGAGCAACTTTATGACAGAGGCCAAAGATTGGGCCGGCGAACTCATTTCAGGACAAACCACCACTGGCCGGATCCTGGTAAGTTTACACACTTTTCAGTTTTTTTCTACCGCAACCTCGACTGATGGTCAGCATATAGCATCGTCAAAGCGCGCAGTATTTCATAGTCTTCTGTTCCTAACATGTACACTTGACAGCAATCACTCATTTCCCCTTTGATCCCCTCGTCTTTTCATTTTTAAGCCACCACACCAATGCCCCAAAATATTCATGAATCCTCACCATCAAGTGCCCATCTCTCACAACTTTCACTTGCCGCTTTACCTCAACCCCAAGCACCCCATTGTCGCAACGATTATGTCCACCCTCCAAAACCCGAGCTTTCGCCAAAAAAAACACCATAAAAATAATACTTGACCCAAAGCCCCAAGATATAACTTGGCACTCACCCCCTGTCATAACCGTAGCAATTCATGTATCCTTTTTCTTCACTCAGTCAGTCAGTCATAACGTCCATTTATTCACAGCTCAGTTCCCGCTGTCTCCTCGTTTGTCTGTGACAAGTGATCAAAGAGTTGGTACTTTTCGCCAGTCTCGCCATTATCGCCGACACTGTCTTCGAAGCCAACCCCGCTCAACACTTGCTCTCTTTTCCTCTTCCATCAACATCGGAAACACCCTGATGAGATACATGAATTCCGCCCTATGATTATGTCCTCAACTGCAATCAAACAACTAAAACGCCTTTTAGTCTCTCCATAACGTCGCTAATACAAACCCACAAATACATGCCACCACAAGTAATCAAACTGTTCCTTCGACCGCCTCCCACCTACCGCACAGTATGGATTCGCTAATTGCTTTCCAAATTATCCATCATCTGTATATCTATTTAAACGTCTCCGCTTTTTCCCAAAGCGACTTGGGGGTTAGCGCAAGGTTCTTGTATACTTAAATATCCTTAGCCTGGAACCGGTCATTTCTATTACCCGCATATATATACACTTTCCTTTTGTTTAATTTCGGATGCAACTTGACAACTGGAATGGCTTGTGTGCCTACTCGTATACACATAAATACAGCTTCTCCTCTCAATATGCAGTCTCACAATCAACCGAGATGTACCACTGCAAAATTGCTTCATTTCAACTACGTATCTACCCGCATACCCGAGTTCCTCGCATATCACAATAACAAAACTTTCCTTAGATTGCAGTTGTAGTACATATTCGAGCAAAATAGCGCCCAAGAAGCCTCCGAGAAAGGTCTGTGAGATACGTAGCGAACCGAATTCGCACAAGCATAAACGGAACAGCAAGTTTCGGGCATTTATATATATAAATTCGCATTGGCTCTCTTTCCATGTATCTCTCTCTTTTCTGGTGGCTCTTTCTCTCACTCCCACTCTGTTCCACTGACAGCCATTCAGTCTAGCTATGCAATCAGCCCGACTTTATGTACTTGGGACCAAGGAGCTCAGGCTACGGTTTTAAGCGAGAGCTTCAAGCCTCGAAGCTAGCAGCATAGTGTAGCATCTAGAAGAGCTAGACAACTTTCTTTCCGGACGGCGGTTCCCGTATCCGAATACTCGACTACTGTGTGTAGTATGAAGCTGGGGCGGTGCCCGAACCAAGGATTGGCCCGGCTAGAGTTCCATTCCCATAGAAACACATACGGATGAACCTTCTCTTCGATTTTTCATTCCAAGTTGCCAGTCTTACGTGAACCAGCACGCGAGTTCCACTACCCTAATTCTCGTCCTGCTCGCTCGTCTATTGCCTCCCTTGTTCAAAAGTAGTATTTGCTTCCCTCGTGTCCTTTCTCTCGCTCTCCACAGTCATATAAGAGGCCTCATCAGGGGAAAGTTACAAAACACTTTCTTCTCAGTTCGCCAAAGCATGTTTACATGAGTGTACGCGCCGAATTATCCCAGCCTCTTCCACACAACAACGTTCAACAACAACAACAATCATATTTCTACCTCTCTCTCTCTCTCTCACTTTTTCTCCTCGTCAAAACCTTGTCATAGCCAAAATATATTTCGCAACCCTTCAAAACAAACCCTCGGGCTGTTCAAATCTATAAATCTAAACAACACTCTCTCTCATCAACAACAAGTGTAAAAGCAACCTACAACACAAGCTTCTTCTTTGTGACTTTCACTCACTCACTCACTCACTCACCCAAGTCAGCCTTCAATGGCTCAAAAACCACAAGAAACGTTACTACTTGTGCCCTCCTGCCAACGGCTGACCATTCATGCAATCGCTGATAGTTGAAGCGTTTGCACCCAGTGGGACAGGGTCACCACATTTCTGCAGCTGCAACAAGCTCCAGCAGTCACCTTCCCCACGTCTCAGCAGCCTCGTCCCCACCGAACAAAGTGCGATAAGACATGTGCGACCCCGAAGACTTTGGCTACAACGAAGAAGAGAAAAAATGCCTCGAGGTGCGAAAATGGTGGTGCTTTTTACTGTCAAGCCTTGTCACCTTCCTCGCGGGAATCGCAATCGTCCTCATTTGGAGGGCCTTAGCCTTTATATGTTGCTGCGGAAGCAACAAAGATTATTCCGCAGCCAACTCAAACGACCCGAAAAAAGGCCAAGACCAATTAGTGCCTGCAGGACCAGGACAACTTCCTCCTGGTCCTGGACAAAAACCCGGAAAGGCACCTCGCGAAGAATTCGAAGGCAACTTTATGACAGAAGCCAAAGACTGGGCCGGCGAACTCATTTCGGGACAAACCACCACAGGGCGGATACTTGTAAGTCACAAAAATCCATGTCGTGTCAACCTGACATTTCAACCTCTCCAATACCCATTAAAAATCCACAATGCATGCGACATGAGCGTTAGTCAACCTGTCTACTTTTCGGGTCATCTTTAGTCAACCGCAAAATTCCATGCAGACATGTACATATCCGCAAATACATTTTTGTCTCAAAAACTCTCCTCAAGCTCTACACAACATGTTCGGACTTTGGACAAGACCCCATAAATTCCGTCTTCTTCTCTTTCTATTTCTTACCCCCAAAAAGCCTTTCTTAATAGCAATAATTTATACCTTCTGGAATGCATAACAGGTGGCTTCTTTCATGTCCGTCCTTTTATTTGCCCCAACAGCCACATTTACCCAGACTACCTCGACTAATATTTAAGGCAAAACACGTACATTCAACAACATTCCCATCCACAAAGACATTACGTCAGAGAGGAAATTGATTTCCTATCTCCAACAAACATATTTCTCTGTCCTTCATTTGTTTACCAGTCTCTTCATACGAGCCATGCATATTTATGACATCGTAAAGGGGCCACATGCCGTTTCATGTTGATTCAATCTCCATCTTATACACTCGCAATATTCAGCTGTCGTCCTCAGCTACAGCCATTCTCCACATTTCCTTCTCTATTCTAGACCACATCCAAAATTATTGAGTCATTTTGCGGCTAAACCATCATCTCTCTTCTTCAACAACTTTCAATGACGAGTCGTATAAGAAGAACACATTATGGAACTGTCGACGACGGAACAGTGTTACATTTTCACAGAAAACACAACCATTCTTCACAACCCACTCCTTCCTTCCTGTCCGCCGTATGAACATTCAAAGTGCTCCATTTCCATTCTCAATGATACTTTCTATTCAGCAAAAGATTGTTCCCAAGCATTACCATACTCGTGTATACTTTGCTTTCTCTGCCACCGCAACCATCAACGTCCATCCCGCAACATGCTTTCACCCTTCAAGTTTCAATTCACCAAAGTCCCTGCCCACCATCTGTCTCTAAATGAAACATTCTAGAATATTCCATCTTGATCCACCACTACCAACCAGCTTTTCACATTTTCCACTGGATCATTTTCACTCACCCGTCGTCCCCGCAACCTTTGCCATTTTAACAGTCTGAAAATATTCTAGACTTGTTCCTGTCCAAAATCAACAATTTTCTCCCAAAGCTTGGCTCTATGCCTGTATGTACTTGTGGAGTTGAAAACAAATTTCCAGTCTCCAACTGCGAAAAAATAATTGCAACCACAAACCATCCGGGCAGTCTATAAGATGACAAGTCCGATTAGCTGTCCAATGTACCAAACCAGTACTTAAGCTGGCTAAAATCTTATGGCCGTCAATATCATATATAAAGCGAGAACGTGATCGCTTTCAGCAAAAACCGCAATTTCTGCAACAGCTCCAGTATCTTTTCGCCAAAAGCAGGAGGCAGACACATGCTGAGTAATCTCTACCCGGAAAACGCGTCTTCTACCACCAACAGCTTAATGGCCAAAATGCTACCACTACACTCACAAATCTTCTTGCAATCCCTCCCATTTCGATTTATGGAGAGGCACAAAACTCTACGGAAATTATTGGATCCAAGCCAGAATATCCAAATCCTGAAAAAACGACTCGCACAAAATACTTCCATGCTATAATACCAAACCCAATTTTTTTACTCCAACCATCCATATATATCCATTTCAACCAACTTTTACACTTTCAACATTAAACCAGCTGATGTACGCCGTATTTTCTCCTTTTTATGACTCAACTTTTAAAACTATCTCCACTACGTGTCTCGACCAATTTTCACGCCCTTTCCAAAATCTCAAGCTACTGCTCTCCCGCTGCTATGTTTTCCCAAACAAAATCCCATTTTACCAAAACATCCTCCATGTTGCATCAGTCATAGTTTAAGCGAACCCAAAAATCTCTTGAAAACTTTTAAAACTTTCACCACATTCCCTTCAATCATCATCATTCAAACCATTGATCTTCCCCTGTCGCTCATCTCAGTCAGTCAGCTTTGTTCCTCAAAACTCTGTCAGTTTGCTCTACTTTCTCTCTCCATTCTCATGGAAACGAAAATATAAAATATAAAGACACATTCACATTCTCCTATCCTCCAGATTCTGCCCTAATACACTTTGCTCTTCACCGGTAAAGTTTCCGGTTCAAACCTCCTTGGCAAAAAAGCTCAAGAATCCTTTCAAGTCCAACACCATCCATTCTCGCCTCTTCTTCAACCTCACACGCAAACTACTTCCGATCGCCAAACTTTTAGAGCAATTAGTAAGCCGACGTGCAAAATCCTGCCATCACCACGAATCCTCTTCTTCAACCCATTAGCGAATAGCAGTTTTACTCATTTGCGAAACGCTCGCATGTCACAAAAAATTACGCCAGCTTTTTATGCTCCCTCTCATCCTTCTTCTCTATTTCCCAAGTCGGAACTTGGCCAACAAAATTTCTACCGTCGAGTTCCACTTGATGCCAACTTGTACTTGAGTCGTCGTAGTCGTCTACCTCAATTTTTCGCCGTCTATCCTTCCACAAACGTGTCAAACTGCAAGCTTAAAAAATACCTCGTCAACTCATCTGCGTCGGCCATCCAAAACATGTTTGCAAACTTGCAAAATTAGTTTCCCTCACATACCACAGCTTTTACAACCCTGTTTGCATTCCCAACGGACCAAACCCCGAATTTCTAGAATCCCAACTCCGCTCACTGTATTAACACCAAGAATTTACAGAGGGTGATGCAACTAATTCCGGACAGTTGAAATTTTTGAATTGTGTCCAACTTTTTAAAGTTTACGTTTCCATAGTTACGCGGTCTCATAGATCAAGATTCAAAGCCTTCATGTAAAATTCCAGAAAAAATTTTGTCCAGGATTTCCAGATTCTCAGCCTGGCAAACTTTTCAATCCATTTTTGTTTTTTACACGTACATTCTGGGCTGGCCTGGAGAAACTACTGGACAATTTAGTTCCATGATGCCTTCGAAAAATTCTTCAGAAAATCAGGAATCGACCTAGTTAAATTGCTGGTCCAAAAATCGCTTTTTCAGTCATTCCTGGGCCCTCACAAGTTTGAGGAACCCGAAAATTGTGGGGAAAATGTCCAAAAATATATGCAACTTAACTATAGTTAAAATCGTGTAACTTCCGTTCTGGAAACTTCCCAAGGTCGAGAAAAATTTCAAACACTTGCTCAGAAACTCAGCTTTAACATCTGATTTTTTGTTGGCTTTGAAAGCACACCCTCAAGTCATTGTCAAGGCTCAACCAAGAAAATCTCAAGTGTCCCAAAAAAGTCCTGTCCAGCAATTCCAGAAGGATCAAAGCAACAATAGTGTTCCAGAGAACTCAACTTACAAATTAAGCTGATTCTGCAAGTCTTTTCGACCAACTGAAGTTGAAAGTAGTCTAAAAAAGCTGAAGGTTCGTCGTCAGCACCGATTGACACAAATGCGAATCGGTCATTTTTATGCCCAAAAAACGTCCATTTGGAAACTTTTTAAAATTTTAGTTTTACGCCAAAATTCATATCTTCGTCAGCTTTTGAAGCACAGTTTTTGAAAAAATACTGATGCATTGCTTAATACTTTAACTACACATCCTCAATTTGCCGTTTGAAATTTTAATTGTTAGTGCAGTTAAAATCGAGTTTCTAAAGTGTCCGGAATTCGATGCATCAACCTCAGTAGAACCTCCAAGGAATTCACGCCTATTTCTCATTCGCCAACCTTCCAAGCACTTAAACTAATAGAATCATAACTCCCTCTGCTATTCTTAACGTAAAATTCGCTATTATTCTCTCAAATATGTTTACACCAGTCACTCTGTCCAGGTGCAAAGCATATTAATTTGGATCCACCAAATCCCCCCAAAAATCCTATTTGACGTGATTCTTACGTACGACGGTACGAATCCTTCCTTACGCGAACCGTCTTCATCAGACATGCATTTCGTTCCTGGTCCTACATGTACTCCATTAGAAATTTGATCTTGAACAGCCTGGATTTCTGCCTTCTCACAGAATGTATATACGTCAGGCAATAAGACAGACATTTCTGCCAAGTCGACAATTCTCCGACCATCTCAAAGAATCTTGGTATTTCTGCCATCTCTTTCCACTCCTGGTCGTCCCATTAAACGCTACATGTATTTATAGTAATCCAAAAGTTTCCTCAAACAACCAACATTCCTTTACACAATTCCTTGCAAAATATTCGCATTATCATCAAGATAATTGCCAAAATCATAACTTTTTCCGACATGTTTTTATGTATGCGTCAGAGCCACCAACTTTTCCAGTTCCTAAAGGATCGCCTACTTTCCGGAAGAGCCCTCGTAAAAGCCCCATATTAGCAAATAGTCCAACTACAAATTACCACTAATTGATTTCCTGCCAACCGGCTTAAATCTCGAGCTCTTTAGCGATTCTTCACACGCTCCTCCTCTCCAAAAGCTAAGCCGACAAACAAATCATCCGCCATTCCCGCACATACAAGAACATGTTCCATCTAAAACATAAAACCTCTCCGGCTTCCAGCACGTACTATTCTGTGCACATGCTCGCCTCGTGTTCCACAAATTTATTGCCGGAAAGAACGTTACAATCCGCTTTAGCAGCTCTTCCAACTCTCGTCCTCCTTGTGCATTCAAAATCTAATCAAAGCAAAGTCTTCAAAGAATCCCCACAAACCCACAGCACAACGTCCATTTATTCACAATCAAACATAAAAAGATTAGAGGGAGAAACAAGCTGAAATGGCAAGCGGAGATCAACCGCCATAGCTTTCGTCCATAGCCACATCCCAAGCAGTCTCAATTTCATCAAGCACTCTCTCAGCCGCTTTCACCAATTAGTCTTCCCCTCACTCTCGACAAGAATTCAAACATTATTCATCATGCCTCTCCACATGCTTGACCTGATTTTCGCAACATTTTCATTCTAGTGCCCCTCAGTCACTCAACCTTTTCCACAAACCAGATCATCTCCACGACTTGGATAAAACAAAGCCCTCGTCTCCCAATTATTCGCCTTGTTACTTCATTCCACTACAAAAACTTGGCCAGTTTGTCAGCCAACCACTCTTCAATCCCCGAATCAAGCCAACAATAAATCCTTCATCTTGTAGTAATAATCAATCCGAGAATCCGACTTTGCCTCTTTTCATAAACTCCACAGTAGCATTTCAAGGAAATTGCGCTCTTATTTTTTACAACCTTTTTCCTCATCCGGCTCAAAAACGGGATCCACAATCCCTCCCTCCCCCTCCCTCCTGATACACATCCCAGCCCTTCTTTTTTCTCCTCAAACTTTCACCCTGGTCCCTGGCTTCAAGCTACTTTCTACAACTTTCACTCACTAAACTACTCCCAGCCCTCCAACGTTCAGTCGAGGAAAAGGAGGGCGATCAATACGGTACATCTCAAAACTTGCCGAGCAACGCGAGCAATCCAGCTCATCACAGCTGCTTTTCACTGCCTTACAACTTGGGGCTGCCACCGTTCGCCTCGTTTCTTTGGCCTACTACTGTCTTCCCATGCTTTGCCCACCAGAAGATACGGACCAACAACCGCCTTCAGCAACCTTTCTCCTCCACAACTCTTCCCGCTGGTCCAAGCACAAAATTCCTCTCTCCAAACTTTCTTTCTCCACAGCTCTTATCTTTTAGACCAAGAGCTCCATCCAGTGCCCTACAACTTGTTTCCTCATTTCCCCACCCCTTCCCGCAACTTTTCTTTTCGCCTTCCCAGAACGGCACTAGCAATTCTTTTCAATTCCTCTTGCGTATATACACACACATCCATTCTCCTATGCAATTTCAAAACATTTCATTTTATGCCCAAAACCTCCTTCTGCCAAATGAACACTGAATCTTGTGAGCATACATAAAATACAAAATCCTTACACATCTCGTCATAATTCTTCTTTCTCTCCAACACTGTTCTACTTTGTACATGTCGGATTTCCCTTCCCTAAAAATGCCTTCTTATGTATCTATCTGTTTCAGGCGTACGACGAGATTCTCCAATTTCCAACTTCCGTAACAGAACAGGATTAAGTCAGTTTACGCTTCTATCTTCCCAAAAATCTCCTTCAACCCAATAATTTCCATTCAAACCGTTGCTGCAAGAATACTCACAAAAGACGACACTATCTAAATAATTCCAGCTTCAACTTATCTCCAGGTCTATTAACAACCATACACACGTTTCTCTCCAGTTTAATATGCCTTATTGTCCCTTCTCCTCTCCGTCTTTTCTGAATCTTTAATGCTCCTTCCTTCCTGTACATTTCCAAGTCCATTGCAAGCCTTCTTCATTTCTCCTGCTCTTTCTCTCCCAAATATATAAGAACGCGACATGCATTTGCTTCCAGTGATATTGCCTACTTTCTTAGCCGACTCACTCGCCAATGTCCATAAAACGAGAAAATATCAACCTTTGTACAATCATTCAGTCAGTCACCAATGTGCATAATTTAGCACACACGTTTCTTTCTCTGACCTTTCCATGCCACATGCCACCACGTTTCCATTATTTTCCTCTACACAAACGATATTAGCCGCCACCACACTAACTCCCCCCCCCTCCTTTATCCCTACTCACCAAGTCATTTATGCGCCAATATAATATTCTTGTATGCATAGAAATTCAGGATAACTTGCCCATAACATGTGAACCAAGCCTCGACCAAGAATACAAGCCTTGCATCCTAGGCAATTCTCACGCTCTCTCACTGAATCGTTTCTCGAACACAATGAATATTTAATACAAATAGACGACAATCTAGACATACCAACAGTACTCCCAGTAAACCAAAACGGCTTACCAACATTCAATTTTCGCCTTCAAAAAAGCTAACGAATATAAATATTTGCGAATTAGCACAAAAGCTGACCATGCATCAAGGCTTGTGGATAAATACATGCGCTTTCACTTCTTTTCTAATCGGCTCCGTTTAATTCGCAATTTTCTTTATTACAGGTCGTGCTTGTCTTCAAACTCAGTATTGCATCACTCGTGATATATTTTATTGATGCTTCAGCGTAAGTATTCAACGACATTTTTCTCTTTCAACCCTTCCATTATTTTCGTAAATTGGCCTTCAAATGGACTCGTTTATTTCCACGGTCCTTGTGCCTATTTCATTTCAGTCTCTTTGGAGTAACTTTTTGCAAATCTAACGGTCCAATAATACACGTACTTATAAAATCCTCTTTTTTTCTTTCTTCCCGCAGAGTGGGTGTGGAACGCTGTCAAGAATGGAGCTCCAATACAACGCAACAGATTGACTTAGCATTCAATATATTTTTCATGGTGTACTTTTTCATTAGGGTAAGCTGATTCATGTATCCAAATGCTCTACTCAATCTCTCCGACTTGTGCATTGAATTCTAATCTTGCTCTATTATGTATTGGACCTATTTCAGTTCATAGCCGCGTCGGATAAGTTATGGTTTATGTTGGAACTGTACTCTTTCGTGGACTACGCCACGATTCCTCCGTCGTTTGTGTCCATCTATTTGGATCGTACATGGATCGGGCTTCGATTCCTGCGAGCCTTGAGACTCATGACTGTACCCGATATTCTTCAATACCTAAATGTTCTGAAAACATCTAGCTCAATACGTTTAGCTCAGTTGATTTCCATTTTCATCTCCGTCTGGCTTACCGCAGCTGGAGTCATTCATCTGGTAAGTCACTTGAGCACAACTACTTTCCTCTCAAATTCTCCACCTCGTATTTCCCACAAGTCTCGACTCCAAACACCATTATCCTTACTTGCCTCACTACAACTTTCTCCTTATTCCAGTTCCACTGGGAACAGTAAGGAAACACTTGCTACTTTAGCTCAAATAGTCTCGCATTACCACTACTCCCTCATGTCCTTCCATTTCAAACCACCCAAATGTAATCAACTTGAATTCCAACAGCTGGAAAACTCCGGAGATCCTTTGGACTTCACAAATCCGCATCAGATGTCCTACTGGACATGTGTATACTTCCTAATTGTAACAATGTCGACTGTAGGTTACGGTGATGTCCACTGCTGCACCAGTTGGGGCCGCTTCTTTTTAGTACTCTTCCTTTTGGTCGGTTTGGTAAGTTCAAACTTTTACTTTACACACACACACAACTATCAAATAGATATATGTACTTATGGAACTTCAAAGGAACTTTAACATCATTTTGATACATGTCTTCATACCAAAAATACTTTCGCAACATTGTTCCTATTCGACTTTAGGGAGCAAACCTTTGATTTGTTCCGAAAATCCATACAGGAAACAAAGTCGTTAGAACTCTCCGCCATATGCAGGAGCTTCGAGCGGTTGTTATGTTGTGGCCTTGGCCGTGTAGAAACAATAGTGGTCAACAAAGCTCTTTTCATAAAACAAAACAGCTATTTTACCACGCGTAATTCTAATAACCAGTTTCCTAGGAGCAACTTTGGCAAATTGCTAGTTTCGACCATCAATTTACTCGTACAACAACAGCCAAAAAGAGAATCTATATTTACACTGTGGCAGAAAGCAACCAGGGAAAGCAAGTCAGGTTATGCCATTATTTATACTGCATTAAACCGAGTCTAATAGGATCATGAATTCAGCCAAGCAGTCAATATGTTTACTCCATCATCCAGGAATGTCCATTAACCCAGAAAAGGCTAGCAATGAATCAAATGGCATGTGTATCCTACATCAGTGCTACGGAAATCAATATCTCAACCTTTTAATATACTTGATTATGTACTAATGTTATTTTATAGTGCTAGATACATTACCATCCAACGAGGACTGCAGTAGATCAGTTCATATCATAATCTCAATGTGCTGCTTTTATATACATTACCTGTACTTTTATTATATATTCTTATCGTGACACGTATCGTCCTTCTTCTGCTTTCTTTGCTGTTCTGTCCAATCGTTTACGAGATCAACCAACCATGACCGTTCATCAAGTGTAAACCTGTATTCAGTTACTTTCTCATATTTTATCTCCGAGTCAGTAGCGACGCATAAACTTTACCGAGCCGAACGCGTGAATATGCAGTGTGACATGAGATCAACCTTATTGTAGCAGTCTCAAGGCTCATATCAAATTTACAAGGCTCACCACCGACACAGAAAAATAATAGCTGACAGATTTTTAGTCATAATATCCCGAAAAAGCAGCGGTAACCACGACACTCAACTAATCAGACTGAATTCCTGAATCCCAAAGGCTGTATTTGCCAGTTGGATTCCCGAGATCACGGAAATTATTGGGAATCGACCGAAATACGGCGGGCGTTTGAATAAAACACCCGGAAGGAGGTATAGTCCTTGATCAACAATATTTCTTGTATCAAGTTACATGCGCTCAATCCTTATCAAAGCTAGTCCCCTGTAGATTTTAGACAATTTTTGCATAACCTTTGTTACAGTCAATAGCAAACTTTACACAAGCCGTATTTATATAAACCCATATATAAATACATACAGCTTTATCAATCATAGTCATGATTCAACAACACGTTCCCTGTACAAACAGCACTCGCTCTTGATATTTTTTTCCCAAAATTACACAAATTAAATCAGTAGCCTCTTGCACTCACGTAACTACCAGCAAAATTAGGCAAGTCCTCAATTACTGCTTCAGCTAAACTAACAGGCCTTTTCTCCTCAATGTAACCTTAAATTATGGTTGCAATTGCAGAAGCATTGAACACCCTTCAGTCAAAAGAACATTTCAAGTCCTACAAACTTGTATTTTAGTCATAAGTAAGTAGAGTTTCCGCTGTAACTTCATTATTTCGTAGTGCAATTAACTTGACTGCATCGAATGCCACAAAATGTGTACATTTTCGTCAAAATTTCTTATTAACTCGGCTTTTTTCAGACTGTATTCCATTTTTGTTCCCCTATTAACAGTTTTGCTGTACTGTAAAATTAATGTAATGTAAAAGATTTGAGCTTTCTTTTGATAACATTAATAGGTGTGAATGGACTCACTCCATGATATTGAACTAACTAAATTCAGTGAATCATATTGAAATTTTTGCGCCCTCTGTCACTTCGGGATGACCTCTGTAGCTTCCGCAAAACCAACTGAAGCCGTAGGTGCATATTTTTTGTACTGCTGGGGAGAGGTAGAGCTAGAGCCAAGACAGCTCTATTGTCAATAGGCTGCTGGTATTCATCCGGTAAAAGTTGCAACATTTCAACCGCATAAAAAAGCAAATGAAAATCACAGATCATGTCCAGCATCTAGAAACGACATTTATTGAGCTGGTTTCTAAAATTACTACTAGGTGATATGGACAGAAAAGTGCATTCACTCACAATGCCCACTTCAGTAGTGCATGGTAACATCAAAACTTGTTGAAGATGTTAGATAGCAGAAACGGTATACATTTGGGACTTTGGGAAACCAACTGCATGATGACGTACTGTACTTAACAATGTACAATTTCACCATAGCATCTTCAGTAGTATTTTCTCTGATTCTTCTTCCAAGTCTCTTTTCTGATTTAAAAATAGTCTTCGCAATAACTTTTCAAAAATGCTAATTCGTTTCGTACTTGCGCATGGCATGCTTTCTCCTATACACTTTTTATGTTAGTTTCACTAAAATATAATAACCCGCTCTACTGTTCAACTCACTTGACTTTGGGCGATATGACGGCAACAAAGATTTTACACTTTCTCGTCATCCTTCCCTTCGTGTCTACTTTCTGACCCAGTAGAGTAATCTAGAATATAAAGTACCGGCACAAAAATTGCTTTACATAATTTCCTGTACCGTACCGTACCTATGCAAACGCTTCTGTTGAGAGATATTCATGCCATTTAATTTCATTCTGGACGTAAAATCTACCAAAAAAGTTGATAACATCGACATATCAAATCCTATTCTATTACACAGGCTGTTTGGCTGATTTCCGTACCACCTGTAAAAATACTTCATCTTTCAACAGAGAAATAGCAGCTTCTCTAAATTGCTAGACATTTTCGAGAATTCAGATAATGATAGTGCTGACCTAACTTTCAACGATACAACGAGACTCACTAAAAAAGAATGACAGGCAGGCTCTGCCTGAATCTTAACAAGGCTGCAGAGGACTCACAGTCGCTGTAATCTAATAATTAATGTAAACAATCACTAATGACATGACTCTCTTTGTCCTTATCGGTTATTCCATGACCTGTGCTGCCTTCTTGGGATCCATGTTGTAGGCCATTTTTGCAAGTTGCATTCCGGAAATCATTGATTTAATCGGCAGTAGGCCAAAGTACGGCGGTTCGCTCAAAAACGAACGCGGACGAAGGTCAGCCGCTATTTTATAATTATGCAATGCAATGTTTGTGTGGTTTTCATTACTACTACCTGCCCGCAAATCAACCTCCTCCTCGTTCGTAACCTCTTCTTTAGAATACACAAACCCTAGACACAACTAACACTAGCCGTTCAACAGTCTCAGTAAATCAGAAAAACTTACTTAGAAATTGTCTTTCTACTACTCATCCAAAAAACAATTTGTACATTCAGTCTAAAACAGTTGCACAAACTTTTACCAAAAGTGTCATGTAAAAATTTGTTGCTCGCACTTTTAGTGTTAAGCTTTGGAAGGAATGCAGATTATAAGGGACTCGCATGGGCATTGTTTCAGTCAACCAAAAACTTTTTTCGTGTAGCTCGCATGTCGCAATCTTGTCAACATTCGCATGCCTTCTTCATTACCTTTCTTCGGCGTCAAATGCACGGACCTTAGCAAAAATACCAAGTTGCAAACGCTGTTACCTAGACCATAAAAATGCAGAGTACAGACCTTCTTCATGTTGAGTTATTACTCAAAAAAGCAACTCTCATTAAACTGCGCTGTTCAATGTGGCAAATTTCGTTTTTATCAGAACCATCTATCACATGCTCCAGAATATTTATAGCAAGAGCTAACAAATTTTATGCTCCAGCTCTGTAAAACCGATTCTCAATCAAATCTAATTGTTCCGCTAAAAACTTTCGCTAAAACTCAACCCTTTCATGGGTCTGGAAGCTATTGGTGTCATCTCGATCAGTTGTGTATGAGAATATTATATATTATATGTAGTTCGTGGTTTTATCAAATTATGTTTTGAATGTTTCGCGTGTGATTCCTTGAACGTTCTATCCGACGTGTTGTTCATAACTAATATACACTCCATTGGTTTTGATGCTTCTGCTATCGCAATTAAATGTCAACCTGCAGAGTAACCCGTCACGTCACCATTTCGCAATGCTTGTTCCGTCTACGTGATCAGTACTTTGTGTACATACCTCTCATAATTTATCTATCTCAGAAGCTCATTGTCTCAGAATCTCATTTACGTAATAACGACAAACACAAATCAGAATTACCCACAGAAATTCTCAGTCAGTAACCAACATCACACCATTTCAATTGTAAAACTGTACCTAAACAATATGCTTCCAGATACATTAAACACATTGCTGCTGTACAACGAATCCTGCTTCCTTATTCGTGCTTTCTTTTAATCTGTAGTGATTAATGTTGTTGCTTTTATCTATCCTACAAATTCAACCTGCTTTTCATGTGAAAAAATATATTGTCTCCAAAACACTTTTACTAATAGAATTCTTGTTCCCTAGGCATATCGTCGTCTGTGGTCACATTACGTACGAATCCGTCTCACATTTTCTAAAAGACTTTCTTCATGAAGACAGAGAGGACGTGGATGTTGAAGTAGTCTTCCTCCATAGGTGAGTAAATAATTCTATTCAATTTATCGCTGTAGCCAGAAAGTGCAAATTCAACAAAAATTAGCTGTACAAATCAACCTGTGAGCAAGACTCATGATTATACATATATTCGCCAAATCTAATTGTATCATCTTTCGAGAAACTAGGAAAGAACCAGATTTGGAGCTGGAGGGCTTGCTGAAACGCAACATCACCGTCAAGTTTTTTCAGGGTACCATGATGAATGCCGTAGATCTTGAAAGAGTCAAGGTTAACACCCATTCCATCTTTATTGCAAAATAACGCTGTGCAAAACAGCATTTTCTCCCAACTTTCCTCCTATTGCCATTTAATTCTATTTCAAACAACTATAAATTAGCTACTCATATTTACGAATTCTGTCTTGCTTTTTTTATTCGTTATGGCCTCATCAGTATTTATACAATATTTGAGCCGTAGAAACAACATTTGCTAGATTTAACCCTCTATTCATCTGACGTAGTTTTATCATTTTATGGATTGGCCGTTGAGCAATACTTTACACAATATTCACGTTTGCATTTCTATTACAATGCCAACTTCTAACCAAAGCTCTGCCTGAAGTAGATTCTATTCAACATACAAGTACTTTACTACCTGCTGCATCCTTTAGATAGAAATCGCCACACGTCATCACCAATTATCAAGTAATTTATTTGCATTGTGTCGAAACGTGACACAAACCAGTAAAACAATCTTTGCATAAACTTCGTTGTAAGTATGTAGTTCACTTCATCACAATACGTTACTTCTTTTTACCATTTCAAGCTTGTAGAAAATTTGCTGTAATGGGCCAGGTGTTGTGTCGAAAAACACTAACAAAAACAAAGTTTAGATCTTCAACTGACAAAAGAGTAACAACGCCAAACTAAAACAAGAGGTGTAGAATTTTTAGGTTTTGACTAATTGCCGACTAAAACTGTTTAATTCATTCTTTGATTAGAAAACCTCCCGATTTGGAGTTAGAAGGTCTATTTAAAAGACATTTCACGACCGTGGAATTTTTCCAAGGAACCATAATGAATCCTATCGACCTTCAAAGGGTTAAGGTAAATCTGCCAAAATGTCGATCGCTGCAGATCAATTTAGACATAAATGTATACAACCTATTCTTAAGAAGCAGTAGAATTGACTAACTTATTCTAAAAATATAATTGTGTGTAACCCTGTGTTATCAATGTTACCGTCTCTCAATGGACCGCACACAGCTCGAATATTCGCAAATGCAGATCAATGTGCCGCTATATTTATATATACATATTCGTCATTGTTACTCATCGATTGATTTGTGTAGCTCAAAGGGAAGTGCGTGTACAAAAAATTCTAATCAGGAAAATGAAGCTATTAGACGCTTACGAAACAACTTACTCATATAGTTATTGGCTGTGCAACCAGAATCAGCTGCATAAATGGGGTCAGATCCATGTGTTGTCATCTGTTTGTTTCAGGGAACGTTTGTCGGAATGTTGGTGTACAAAAATACGGATATGTGTGTTATATAATACTAAAAGGAGCACATGCAAGGCCAAATAGCTTTCGTCAAAGTCTTAAAGCTGCTGTTACATTTCGCTAATTAATTGTCGATACAAATATATGTGTTGTTGTCATCAAAAATGATAACCTAAAAAGACATATGATTCTGAAACACTAGAAATTTTCAAGCTTGAGAATAACTGTGCCCTCAAGCAGGGTTGGTGAAAGCCTACACCTGACATTTGTTTAAGCTGCAACATCAAGTGTTCCGTAGACATACGATACTGGCTTCAACGTTACGTAAACATGTTCAATGTGATAAACGGCTATAATGGCATTAACTGTTACTATCTGTGAGTGAGCATGAAAGCTTGAGTATATAGATTCTTGAAAACACGTGCTTCAAAATTGCAAATCACAGCATGAGCATCAGAATGAAGTTACGAAAAGTCTATTTTCTGTTTTGTGCATGTCAGCAAAATTGCATGTCAAACTAGCTTACGTTTGTTCGTGCCTAAGCATATGCATGCATAACGACGTGGAGTGAAAAAGTTGGCGAAAATCTGCAAGCGCCCTTATGTACAGCGAAATTCCAACTTTCAGGGAATTCGTGCCAAAAATAAAAAAGCTTTTCACCTGACTTTGCAGATTTTCGCATACGTTTCTCACATCACGTAACTACCTTTGTACTACGTATCGCTTCCTGTCTTCCGACTATCCTGCCTTCCGCTTCCAACCCTTCGAAGAAGAAAGCTGTCGGCATATATGCCTCCTTCTACCTCCAGCGTCACCAATTTTCCTTAAACGGTTTATCCACTTTGTTGTAAAAAGAACCCAGCCAAATGGAAAATCAAAGCCTTCTGAACAGCGTTACATCCGATCCAAGATGGATCTTACATCCTTCTACCACCTTTCTTTCCCGGAACACTTTCGAGGGGCTCTGCCGAGCCTATCAAACTTTTGCACTCAGGAGACTTTCTCACGCTCCTCCATTCCATCTGTACATAAGAAAGAAACCGTATTTTCTCCAACCATCACAACTCCTCCAGTTCTCATTTCTCCTCCAGAATCCTTTTCCTTTGTCCTACTTTCCCACACTTTCGGCACACTTTTAAACAAAGACCCTTAAACCAATCGGTCACTACCTTCATCCGTATTTATATATACTGTGGAAGAACTTGGCCAACGTATATATTTATGGTTCGCTGAGTCCTCCTAATGTGAGAAAAATATGCAATTTGCCGACAGCCTCCTCCTTCGAACCTTCCCGTGTACCTCTAAAATAATATTAATTCCTCCGTCTCGCTTCTTACTAATACATCCAGACCAAATTCGGCCTCGTTATTAACTTGACCACAATGTGAACAGGTACACGAAGCAGACGCTTGTCTTGTCCTTGCCAACAAATACTGCCAAGATCCTGACGCCGAAGACGCCGCCAACATTATGAGAGTCATTTCCATCAAAAACTTCTCTGATGACATTCGAGTCATTATTCAGCTAATGCAGTACCATAACAAAGTAAGTGTTAATCTACGTTTCATCACCACTGTAGAATCATTGCCCATTTTTTAACGACTCACTTGACTTTCCCTCTCAGGCCTACCTACTCAACATTCCTAGCTGGGACTGGAAACGAGGAGATGACGTTATTTGCCTTGCAGAACTTAAGTTAGGATTTATAGCACAATCTTGTTTAGCTCCGGGATTTTCTACCATGATGGCCAACTTGTTCGCCATGCGTTCCTTCAAGACGGTAACAGCCAACATTTCCTCTCCATTTCCCCACAAAAAACTAGAGATCGCAAAGTCAATACCGTCTAATCTTTACATTTTTTCCCTTTTGGCCCACAGTCACCAGACACCCAAGCCTGGCAAAATGACTACCTCCAAGGAACTGGATGCGAAATGTACACGGAAACCCTGAGCCCATCCTTTGTGGGAATGACTTTTCCTCAAGCCTCAGAGTAAGTTCTCACCTTTCTCCTTTTCTCGTTCCACTCTTTGCCAATATGCATGCATACGACCATATGCATACATACATTTTACTTTTACATACGAGAACACTATCAAACAAATATATATTTTTACTGTGTATCCTTTAAGCACATGAACCTAAAACTTTCTTTGATCAAAAAAGCGCCCTAATCTCTTTCTCTTTTCCAGGTTGTGTTTTCTTAAACTAAAACTCCTCCTTTTGGCAATCGAAATGAAAACGGAGGATGGAAACGACTCCAAAATCTCCATCAACCCTGGCAGCGCCAAAATCCAAGCGAATACCATTGGCTTTTTTATTGCTCAAAGTGCTGACGAGGTCAAAAGGTATGAATATCTTCAGCCCCTTCTATAAAAATCTATATTTTTTACTAGATGCAACTTCTCGACTTCTTTTGACACTTTCTCCTGTCAATACGAATACCTCATATTATTACAGTTGACAGTTTCTACTGAAAACCCATTAGTCGTATTGAAATTCCAGCATACAAACATTCATGCTCCTCTGTCACATGTCCTGTCATGTTTCTGTCAAAATACATTCGTATTCTGTTCTGCCATTAGTCATGAAGCATAACAGGGTCAAACAGCTGTCCTTTCAAAGTCAAGTTCAATTTTCGTCTTTTAAATTTTCAGGGCCTGGTTCTACTGTAAGGCGTGTCACGAGGAAGTCCGCGATGAGACCTTGATCAAAAAGTGCAAATGCAAGAACTGTAAGTGAAATTTTTGAAAATTCCATCATTCATTTCTATTCCAAATGTTCTAAAAATTTAACAAAATTTCCAATCCGACGATCGAGGTTAATCAAATACCTACAGTCCGTTTGTCCAGTATTCAAGTCCTTTTGTGAAATAAAAAAGTACCCCCAGGCTTAAATCATTTCCCACCTTCGATAGATTCTAAGTCCTACATGCTTCAAAGAATTTCTGCAAGCTGAAACCTTGTGAATACTGTGACGAATATCGTGAAAGCATAACAGCCAGCTGCTTGCACCTTGAATAAAACGCCGATTCCGTCCAGATATATACTTCGCCTTTTGATTTTGTACCTGGAATTACATACCTTTTATATTGTTTAATTTTGACATGTGTGACGCATTACTTTAGATATTGGAATGCTCCTTATGATGCAAAGTGCGGAGATTACTGTGCCACGTGATTTTGATGATGAGGGTACGATTTCGAACAAACTACTCCATAAGTTTCTCTTGATATTTCTTGCCAATTTTGTCAAATTCACAACCTTCGTAATTTTCACCAGTCGTTTGCTCGTTTCCTGTACCTACTGGATGTACATAACGTATCCTTCCAGTCCAACTTTTTACTGTACCAAAAAAATTCTCTCTTCAATCTTTTGCGTGTGTACATAAATAAAAATAGATAACATTCTCACTTTCCCGAGAATTTCTTCTATCAGAATGAACAAAAACTTTTTATCAAAAGTTTCCGGTTTTTCCGTATAATGCACACACCGTCACATTTCTTCTAGTAACTACAAAAAATGTATCAAACGTGTGGCACAATGCCGTATTTTTAAAACCGCATCAACTTCAGCATCTATTTGATTGCAAGAAATATATACATATATAAATGCCCGGTTGTACAGACCTCCTCCTAACCAAGCAACTCTCATAATCTCTAATCGCGATTACGTTTGACAAAATCAGTAGAATACCCTGGTAGTGCCGTAGGCTGTTTCCCATTTAATCTTTTACTTAAACCCATCACTTGGATTGACGATGATTTGTGCGTGAAGTGTGTGAATAGATCCTGACTGAACTGGAATGACATTTTGCAAAATTCAAACTCCTCTCATAGAGTAATCACTATTTTGCCGAGCGGGGCATATAACCTAAAGCATCTAACAATTTTATATATAAATTATGTACCTTGGTCTTTGTCAAGTACTTTGAATACGTACACGTAGACTCAAGAAAATTGTCACTTTACAAGCATCCTTTCCCTATCTCATTAACTCTCCTTCAACAAGTTGATAAATGTTCTTTCTTTCTCTTTCCAGTGGCTACATTCCGAAAAGGAGTCAGAGCTGTCCAGGCCGTAGGACGAGCTAGTGAGTATCTCATTCTTCCAACAATCACTGTGTTGTTGAATGTCACATGTCATGTTCAGCTTTTACTACTTTCTGTTCTGACTCTGTTCGTTACAACGAAACGAGTCTTCCCCTGTGCGACTACAAATACTAAACGCTCCATCGTAAATTGACCCAAAATCTGTCCTGAGATCCTAACCTATTCTAGAACTTCAATTACAGCCATCAGCATGGATTCCATTAGATGACTTCCCCAAATATAATTATCTCCGAGGTGTTTACTACCTTTAGCAAAAAAGCGTAGTAAATGTGTCGCACAGGGCTCACGTTATGGGTATTTAATGGGACCCATAACCGTACTTTCACTTTTGTTTCGAAGCTGCCTCTGTGTCTCTTTTCGTTCGCCGTGATTACATAGCGATAGTTACGTGCTTCGTTTGCTCATGTGCTGTCCACTGTCAAATTAGTTCTATAATAAGCTAAATTACAAGTCCAGCATCAGCTACTGGGCTCGGTTGTCTCTGAACATAAACTGACTGGATGTGAATGGTAGAGTAGATAGAAAAGCAGTTGTAGATCTCGACTATTTCTAAATGTTCCTTTCTCGTTGTATTTCATGTGATTCTTCTCTCGACAACTATATTCTCTGTCCGCATTTCTTACGTTATGTGACGTGTTCTATGTGTCTTTCTCTGTTTTCCCGTACTAGGCGAGGACTATTCTCTGTATTCCGGTAAGTATTCCGCCTATCTTCACCCCCCACGAATTTTCCTCATCAACCTAACAATCTCGTGAAACTTTCTTCACATCTTTTTGCGAAAAGTATTAGAGCATTTTAACAGTTTCCTGCAGTCAGTTCCACCTGACACTTGCAGCTCAGCTTATAGTCTTGTAGAAGTACCGACGTCCTTAATAAACACCATTAATGCATTTTACTAGTATAGGCATTGAATGATGCCCATTTAGCTATCGAGTACATAGACAATTATATGTAGTCCCCAAACCTCAAGCCATCCTTACCACTCCCGCTCCGAATCGATTTCTACCTATCTGATTCCATTCTTCAATCAATAGAAGTAGAACTGGAATGTCTTCGGTGGCATTCTTTCACACTCTGACAAATGCACAGTCTATTTTCTGTTCAGTTCAATGTGGGTTTCTGAAACACAGTTATTGCTTCTTGTCCGCTTCATAGTCTTTGTGAATGAATCGAATACAATCATGGCGAAACCTTTACATGTTCATAATGTCAGCGGTAATAATTTCCCCTTATCTATTTAATAGGTGATCTAGAACCAACTCTAAATCCTACGTTTACGCCTCCAGAAATACCAAAGTCGGTTCATATTAGAGGTTCGAGAACAAATATACATGGTTAAATCACCCTTTCCTTCATACTTTTAAGCTTCGAATTTTATCCTCACTCTGCTGACATAGTGCTGAGTTTTCACTGCTGGAATTTACAAGCGCCTAGTCTCATTGCAATTTCAACCAAAATACTTGACTGTCTTTCTAGAATCAACACCACCACCGAGTGAACTGTCTCTTATAGCCAAATCAATTTATCGCTTTCACTTTCACAACTACAACTCAAAATCGCTTTCCCTGCTTCGAAGAATCGAAAGGTTAAATTTCTGCACTCCAAAGACCACAAAAACAATTATAGTAAGCGTTCAAGAGGCATTTGTTCAGTGAAGCACAATCCCCGATGAAAGGACTATAAGTAAATACATTTTTTAGTTTTGCCAATTAAAAAAGAGATTCGCCACATTCACTAAAAAATCATTAATGTTACTAGGATTCAAACAAAGATATGAAATTAGCAACGGGACAACACAATAACTAAACCAACTATATATTACTACATTTTTCCTAAATACATTTTATGGCATTTTTAGAAACTATCAGTTCCTCCACCAACTTTATTCATTTCAACTTTCAACACATTCCCAACATGTTTTGTACAAACCTGCTTCGTTTTGCAAACTCATCAAGAGTAATCACATGTAGCCTGATTCGTCTTGATAAAAATTCTAGTACACCACCGGTTAGGCTCCATCTCGGAGTTCACGATAGGTTCTTCTTTGAACAACATGTACACCTGCAAAGTACTTTCGAAAAACAGAAAAGTTTTTTCCCTATTTGATCAATTAGCATGACATCGCAATACATTAACTAGTTCAAAAGTCGCAAAACTTCTCAAAAATCTCACCCCTCCATCAGCAAGTACTACAAACCTCTTCAAGCACTCTCTATACCTTGCACAACTGCACGCTTTTAACTTTAGTACATGGTGAAACTATGTAGACGCTTGATGTCATGCATCGTGGTGCATTTGGAATTTTATGCATGTCGGTGGTCGTCAAGTATTAGTGTTTTTAACGTAGACGTAGTTTTTTAAGGTCAAGTATTTCATGTGACCACGCGGTATTCACAACAGAATACCAGATTCCGTTATTGATGCCTTCGTTCTTGTAAAGTAGTAGAATTTAGCTGACCCAGTTTTCAAATATGTAACTCATGTCCTTTAATAGAACAAAATCAAATTCCTGGCGAATTGCACCTAGATTTAGTTATCTGGTTTTTAAAACATTTCCCAACTTTTTCTCCTTTTCACATGTACTGAAATTCTACTACTTTACCTGAATCAAACCTAGCCAACTTTAACGCAACATGGCTAAAGTTAGAAATGAGGATTTATCGCAGACCGAATTTTATATCTTTCAGGCGAAAATTCCAGAGGGCCCGGAGATGCAGGTAAGACTCGTCTTTTGTCTATTTCTATATACATTACAACAAAACTTTAACAAACACCCACCGAAATGCCAAGCTCTTTAAATTTGTTAGGGCTAATAGCCTTCACAGTTGAACCTGATAGGACCTGTCCACATTTCAAAATATTTTAGGCCTATTTCCATGATTAGCTTTTCCTTAACAGCTCACACAGTTACACACGAAGCACAATCCATTAACCGCTTTCCACCAACTCACCGCTGAACCCCTCGAAGCCCTGCCCTGCTCTTACTTCTTATGCTTCTAGTTTCATTAGACGGAATGCCCGAATGTTCCCTGATTCTACTTGAATTTTAAAATACCCATGTCATACGGTGACAATTGCACTTATTATAGTGTACAATTTTTTACACAAACGTGTACATTTTTGCCAGTATTGTAGGAGTTTGAAAACGTAGTGTTGAATAGTCAAAACTGGAGCTTTGAAATACATTAGACGGCCTCAGTGGCATAGTTTGGAGACGTAGCAGAAAATGTAGAAACTAGTAGACAACCCAGTAGCGTCTTCCCGCGTTGTTTTTGCTTCCAAACATTTTCGGAGCAAAATTTGGCGTTTATTAAGCCAAGTAATTTGCAGCAAAACTCCCCTGATGGCTGTGTCGTAAGTTGTCCATCACAGGACCACTAGATTACAGCGTTTGAATTTTTAATAGTTATAGAGCCTAAACGTACACGTATGTAATATTTGTTGCATGATTCTCTTGACCGCAAGTTTGAAATGCCAAAACGTACATAGCTTAATCCGTATGTTAGATTTGCTGTTATTGCTTGTTTTCGGAATTCCGCGTATTTTTAGCATGCCAAAGATACACTGTTTTGATCCAAGCTTTCTAACCAAAATCGCATACAAGTTTAAACATAAAATTCAGTCTATTTTGTTTCCTAACATTCAGCAAATATATAGATATCCACTTTCTCAGTTGAATTCAATTCCGTTTAACGCTACAATCTGAAAGTATATTCAATGTTTGTACTTACTATTACATCATTTACTAGCAACTTTTAGAGCCCTACATGATGTCAAATACCAGATTTAATATAACGTGTGCTAATAACGGTAATTTAAATTTATAGCCTTTTCGCTGGCGAAACCATCGGCGCTGGCCAAACCAAGGGTAAACGCCACCGGGGCTGTCAACAGCCCAACCACAAATAACGCCAAGACGCCTAACAAAAAAGTGAACTCGGTCACCACAGAAAATCAAGTTAATGCTGCAAGGTAATCAATCGTTAAAAATAATTTATGTACTGAAATGCATCACAGAAAATTTGTTACACATAAAATACGACGGAGAAAGTACCAAAGCGGCGTGATTCTTGCCTAATACATCCGTGTGTAACTCATCTGATTGACACAAATTCGCATATCTGAATAACATAACCCTCGTGTGAATAGCTTCAATAACCAGCTATTAATCAGTATTTGATTGCCATTGCAGATCTGAAGATAGTGCCCTTGCTGGATACCACTTAAGCTACGAAGTGAAGAAGCTAATGTACGTGCGCCATCTAATTACTAACACTACTTACTTCTATCCCATGTCTTGTAAATTTCCAAACCAAAGCTTTTTAGTTCAAGTCCCTTCTGGCTTTGTAATTGTTTGTATAATTTCATCATCAGACGATTCTTGTCAAATACATTCAAAAACTGTATTTTTTTCTGAAAACGATATCTTTGATTCTTTACATACTAAGTAAGTGAAATACATATAAAGACGCCCGCTGACTAACACGTTCATAAATTTATAGGCCAACAAGCAGATCATCCACAACCGCTAACGGAGCTGCAAATAACGGAATGGGAGCAGTGGGAATCGCCGACGACCAAGCCAAAGATTTTGACTTCGAAAAGGCAGAAATGAAGTACGATTCTACTGGAATGTTCCACTGGTGTCAATCCCGCGGAATCGAAGAATGCATCCTCGACCGTAATCAAGCCGCCATGACAGTGCTGAATGGTCACGTGGTAGTTTGCCTCTTTGCCGATCCAGATTCACCCTTGATCGGGTTGCGGAACCTCGTCATGCCTCTTCGAGCCTCCAACTTTCACTACCACGAGCTCAAGCATGTCGTCATCGTAGGATCCGTAGATTACATTCGCCGCGAGTGGAAAATGTTGCAAAACTTGCCCAAAATCTCGATTCTTAACGTAAGTTTTTTTCGTCTTTCTTCGTCCTGACAACCTTCTCGCCCATCAATTACAAGTCCGACCGCAAAAAATTCTTTCTCGGTCTCCTGCCATTCATCAACCGTGTTCCATGAAATAAAACAAAAAAGGAAACCTTTCACTTGATATCGATTAATCTTTTGCAGGGATCACCGCTGAGTCGTGCAGACCTTCGAGCTGTGAACGTCAATCTATGTGACATGTGCGTCATCCTTTCAGCCAAAGTTCCATCTAATGACGATCCCACTCTCGCCGACAAGGAAGCCATTCTTGCCTCTTTGAACATCAAAGCCATGACATTCGACGATACCATTGGTGTTTTTAATGACCAAAACGTAACAAGCAATGGGGGAGAAAGGTCCAGTCCTCTTGGCAGCCCGCTTGTTCTGCAAAGACGAGGATCAGTGTACGGGTCAAACGTTCCCATGATCACAGGTACGGACTACTCTAAAAATGACATTTAAAAATCCGAATTGCTAACTTGACTAATTTTATCTCAAACATTTTCCAGAGCTTGTAAACGATAGCAACGTGCAGTTTTTGGATCAAGACGACGATGATGACCCTGATACTGAGCTTTACCTCACCCAGCCTTTCGCCTGTGGTACCGCTTTTGCCGTTTCCGTCCTCGATTCCTTGATGTCTACGGTAAGTCTCGACTAGATGGCGCCTCCTCAGGTCAAACTATCACCAGTGCTAAACCACATCTTACATTTTCAGACATACTTTAATCAGAACGCGCTCACATTGATTCGATCGCTCATAACCGGTGGAGCGACACCTGAGCTGGAATTGATTTTGGCAGAGGGAGCGGGACTTCGGGGTGGATACAGCACTCTGGAAACGTTGTCACACCGAGACCGTTGCCGAGTGGGTCAAATCTCACTCTACGACGGGCCTCTTGCTCAATTTGGTGAAGGGGGCAAATATGGCAACTTGTTTGCTGCAGCTCTCCGACAATATGGAATGCTCTGCATAGGCCTATACAGGTTACTACCTATGTAAATACGCCTCTTTTCCTGTCTCTTAAACACATTTCGACCGTAACTCTTTGAGGTGGCTTAGGGGTAGATCATGGTTTTTGTTCATTTACTTCGAATACTTCTATATAAATACAACTTTTGTCGTATTAACAGCTCTTGCTGTCACTACTACTGCTGTTGCACTTTGCTAACACTTCAACTCAAATTACGTATTTATTATCAAAACACACAGCGCTAAAGCACTTCAAGCTTTTCGCGTAGTTTCCGTTCCGTCCACTTTCCAGAGCTTACTGTATTCAGTCTACTATTCTTGATAACTGTGGAAAGCTTCAAGTACAAGTAGTAGTGATTTTGATGTCTCACTTTGCTCAGAGAAACACTATTCGTCTTAAAATTACTAACACTTTCACTCTCTATCAACTGTTCCCCGTCTAAAAGTGTCTCTCCTATACTGTCGATACTGCATACCCACCTGACACAAGGTTAGCCTTTTGCAAAAAAAACATCACAGCTTTTTCCAAACAATTAGTTCAACTTTTATAGTAAACTAGGCGAAAAACTAGATCCACAAGTCACTTCCATTCAAGCAATACAATAAGCGAAATAACATATTATTCACGCGCTAATCATCCCCAACTTTCCTTTAGTGAAAGCTGCAATTGAAGTAATCGAACGCTGAAATTTGTATTGTCAGCGAATATCCGTTTTGTTACATATTTGACACTGTCTAGTTTCAGAAGTAGAACTAGAAGCCCCTCAAAGAACGCTAGGTTTGAGCACTTACATTTACCGTCAAGAGTTTCAACCCCGGACAAGAGACAATTCAAGATACCAAATGTTTCAAGGCCAGACATGAACTTCAAGTCCCAGATTTTTTACTCCGTTTCTATATACTCACAACAAACAAGCCAGAAATGCACTGCTAGCTAAAAGTATGATAATAATTAAACAGCGTGAATTATTTTAGCGAGTCCAACTTAATTGAGACCTTCACGCTGTATTAATTCTTTGGGCACACTGTCTTTTCTGAATGTTTGCTGTCGATATTTTGGTCAAATGTTAACCGATCATGTTTGTAACTTCTATCTGTGTATAGCCCTTGTCGAAGAAACATTTTAGCCGTTTGTTGAGTAAGCTTTTGACTTTGTCAGTAGTTTTTTATCCGTGTCTTCCACTGTAACGTACTTTTCACAATTCTTGTCTCCATTACCTCTGGTAACTGTTGGTGCTCCAGTCTAGCAGCGGTAAAATTTTTTGCGGCTATATTCGCTTCACAAGAGCTTTGTATCTCTAGGTTCCGGGACACGTCCTCTTCTCCTGATGCTTCTTCAAAGCGCTATGTGATCACAAACCCGCCTGATGATTTCACCATGTTACCCACGGACCATGTAAGTAATTTCATAATTACAATCATAAACTGAGAGCCCATAATTATCCCATGAATTGCTGTTCATGTCTTCCTTCTGCAGGTTTTCGTCCTCATGCAGTTTGATCCTGGCTTAGAGTACAAACCTAATCGAGGAGAAGCAGCCAATGCAGCTGCAGCCCTCGCTTCCAATCCTCCACTTCAACCCACCAGCACCATGAACGCGACACCTGCGGCCACAAAGGACGACCCATCCTCACTTCTGCTCTGTAGAGCTTTGACTGAAGGCCCCTACTCCTACATCTAAACAGCTTCTGCAAAAGCAGCAAATGGCAAAATTGCGTCCACTTATAGACAGCAGTCCATCGTGACACTGGCAGAAAGAATCCGACGGTAAAAATTCACCTACGCGTCACCAGAATTAAACAACTAGCTGTTTGTCAATCAGGAGTCATTCCTAAGGGAGGGGCTTAGTATTCTAATAAACCGCATAAATGTTCATCAACGCGAATATCGATAAATAGTGTCATGTGACACGTTTCTAGTCAATACTTTCGCTAGAGTAAATATAACTTTCAAAAGGTGCTACCAGCTACGTTTTGTATCGCAACTACGTTCAGTCCTCCATCCTCCACTTCAACAAAAATCTATATATATCAAATGCCCTTGTCGTACATCAGGTTCAAAAGTATCTTCATTTCCATGTCAAACACAACTGTACACAGTGTGTTCAATGCACACATACTAGCTGCCAAGTGATACTACTTGTGTCTTATTCATGTGTCTAAAGTTTTGCTTAAGTTAGCCTTATAATTGTCAACTTTAATGTCAAAACACTGTCGAAAAATTTTCTATAACGGTAATGTTCGCCTCTTAAAGCCACCCCCTCCTGGATAAAGTTATAATACAAAACTAAACCCCATAAAGCACAACTTCGTTTTAGGCTATCAACCAAACACCTTGACAACTTTAATAGTAAAAATTTTGCACCATGAAACTTTAACGTGATAATTCATTACCGTTTCTTATTCAATTTGTCAGGGTATCCAGAAGGGTAATTATCGACTAAAAGCAGTAACTTGATTAGCATCTGGGCAAGTTTCCTACCAAGTATTCAGCCTAACTATATTTATGTGCTTCCGGAGGTTTAAACATTGTTCCTTAGATCACCATATTTATCGCTCAAGAAAGACATTGTATTGCAGGCGATCTCACAGTCTATTCCGTAACCAGGGTTATATCTCCAGACATTAGATACAAAAATAGTTTTACTCCAGGCTATTACAGTGTTTTCATTTTTTTCGAATTCCTCCTCAAAAAAACACAACTTTCAAAAGTAAGCCTTTCCAATCAAAATTGCACATATTTTCCAAATCCACAGTTCCCTTCCGCAGCCTGGAAGATAATTAGATCATTACCAATCCGCCACGTTCTCAACAAGGCAAAACATGACATATCACTGTAATTTATGTATAACTTTTTTAAGTATGAAATGCTAAATGTGCTAATAATAAAACAATGAACAAACATGTAAACATCCTATGAAGGATAATTCTGCACTTGTGAAGAATGATGTGAGTTTTCCAAACAAAAAAGTTATGTTACAAAAATGGAAGACGACGTGGTGCTAAAAACAGCTCATTCCAATAATGACAGACAGCATTTTCGAGTCTAATAATCATACAAGTTACAATTCAACTTGCGGAGCAAATACCAATTTATCCCTACGGTGGTAGTAGTGGTACGTAAGACAGACGCTACAAGCCCTTCTGAAGGTCACCTTCAGGGAATTTGTCAGAATAATAGTTGTTCAACTTTTCAAATATATTGATGATCGTTTTTCAGTACCTATTTCATATTACATGCAAAAAGTGTCAATGGCTTGCAAATATATATATCTATTATATACAATACCTCGCCATTAGAGTATAAAAACATATTTGTTAATCGTAGCTTTAGTTGAACTACAACCAGATTATTATATCTAGCATACTCAAAATAAAGTCAGATGCGAGCCTGCTCTCCAGCAAGCGAATAACAAATAGAATATCATATACTTCTGAACTTCTAATTCAATGGAATCTGGAATTAACACCCTCCGAAACAATCAAACAAGAGTTTTTATTGAAAATCTGTAGCTTTTACAGGGCAACAGCCAGCTTAATTTCCACGACGAAAATTGTCTAACACTTGGAAAGTGTAAAAAATATTGCAGCACTTCTGAATGCATCCTTTGACTTCAGTACATAAAATGGGTGTTTCAGTGAAATTGAAAAACGATGCAGCGAGTACTTGCATCCTTTGTCGAGTTCGATACGAAACACGAATTAAAAAATCTAAAGGCATCACTTGATCCCACATGCGCAAAATGTCATTTGCTAAATCTCCCTTCAGTGATGAGCAACACTTGGAGCGGCAAAACCTCCATTTCGGTTTTACAAACACACAACAATTAGCAGGAGCAAAAATACCGTTCCGTCCAACATTAATCCACAACAACCACAGAAACATGAAACTATGATCCTTCTCCCCTTGAACCATTCGTTTTCAGCTTGCAGCCATTGCATCACAACCACACCGGTAAAACGAACACACCTGACGGCATGTGCTCAACATTCTGCATGCAGCAGAGGAGAAGAAGAGTTAAATGTCAGAACCAACATAATCACATCATACACCTTGGACAGGTAACGCCAGTTGTGCATCAGCCCTCTTCCCTTACACACCAGAACGCTCGAACGTCAAAAGTCATTTCGTTGCTTACAATTAAAGGTTCTCCCATCCATATAAACAAACAAGATTTCAAACTCTCCCTTCATCAGTTGGATCCGTTTCCGGTCTTACCGGGTTTTATCAGCAAAACGTGTGAGACCTGTGCTGCTCTTCCCCAACCCTACCATCGAACAAATTCAAAGCCCCACAATAACCGTCTTGGATATTCTTGTTCCCAAGTTTACCTTTACCAGTGTTCATCCGCCATAATTCTGATCAATTTCATTCAATGGTGACATTTGAAACCCTTGCAAACTTATTCGGAAAGCCAAATCCAGGTAAGTTAATTGGTTAATTTGCTTCAAATTTATTCTAAAAAATGTATTTACCAACCTCACCAGTTCCTACTCATTGTTGTTTCCTTTCCAACATTCAGAATAAACATGAGCTACATGCGTGGGCGTTCACACCCGTGCTGGCTCAAGTTATGACCGGATGTAGAAAGGGAACTTAATTCTAAAGCGCTGACGTAACAGGTCATGAAAGATGGTCTCTTTAAACAACAATGAGCAACAGTGTTTACGAGCTGTACTCGTTTTCATTAGATTGCACACTTGATATCTCGAGACTATGACACAACAATTAACTAGCAACAAACAAACGTGGCGTGTGTGTAAACAAGACAATTTTTCATCTGCCCTACCAACCAAGGTATCAGGGTTCAAAAACTCGGCCAAATACACGTAAAGCCCTCAGCAGCATTTTTATAGTTCAACCCCAAATACTGACAAAAATTACCTGCTGGCCAAGGAGGAAACAAAACACTTGTTAATCACAGACAATCACCTGAATTTAAAGAAATACCCATTTCTAGCATGTAACCCAGCATTGCCATTTCACATCCCATTCGACCGGTTTTAACCGGAAACTCTCCCGGAACTCCCTTTTATGCAATCACAAAAAGTGCGTTATATACCATACCTTTTTCCCACACACAAAATATCTAATGGTCAGCAGGCAACTTTATTAAATTTGTTCCTTTCTGACTTTACCTCTCGCCATTTTCGTGGTGGCTCATTTACAACAAGTAAGCAAACGCAAGTCCACACAAAAAACGCCACTTCTATTCACAACCCTTCAATAAATTTCCCGGTATTGCCATTACCAAGCAAATACCCGACTCCAAAAAATACAACATGCAACTTTTGATCTCTGAATTCAACTGTAATTCCTCGTAGACACTAATAATACAATATAAAAAAAGAGATGCACCTGCAACAAAATTTAATTACCGTGCAATTTCAGAACCATTGCTTCGGAACCCGACAAGCGACAAATCAAAAAAGGACTCCATCGCTTCCCAACGTCCAATTAATGCCCGAATGGACAAAGCCAAATCCGCAACAACAGCAAGTAAACAACAGATCGGCGTAACCACCAAAACCAACGTGATTTGCACTTCGCCTTCGCCACAGACAATTATCGTGGTTTTATGCAACCAGCATCGCAACAAGTGATATTACATTTCCTTCGTCTTCAGACGGGATTTCTTTGCTGTACCTGTACTTCGCATCCCTCCAAATCCATCTTATGCCGTTACGCGAATTCACCGAAAACCATGCAATGACCAAGCCACTTCTTTTACACTGTTTGCTCTGCCGTCTTCCAACAAACTGCATGCGGATCAACAACCATCTTGTTCAAAGTGACCTTAGTTAGTGTCTGTGTGGAGCAGTGATATATGCTTTTGTTAGTCAATATGATTTTCACGACCTGCAAAATTCAAGTCAAATGAAGTCCAACGTTACATCACGAGGAAACGGAAACCTTGTCAGTAGTAAGTCTTTCTTCTTTCTATTTATGCAGGCAAACAGTCCATTTAAAATATTTGCCTTCATCTTCCTCTCGCACCAAATTCACCAACATCCGCTCTTCTCATCTTTAGACACCTTGCCAATATATAAATATAATCGCAAAATATTTTTCACGGTTCACCAGCAACCTGAATCACGTCCATCCTTCCTGGAACTTTCACAATTCGGCACAATAGGGTCAAAAGGATACAAAGTGGGTGGTAAACATGCAAACATATTAGTAAACAGCCACATCATACTCAATCAAGGCCCATCCGCCGGCTGTCATTTCATGACATCATCAGCAACGAAATTTTATGCAAGTAAAACTAACCAACTTCCTCTTGAAGTTTATCCAGAAAGACACGTTCAAATATGTAGGGACGCCGGACGCGCCCTCTCCCAGTTTGCAGCCTCCATACCCAACTAACACCTTGAGCTTCATCCTTTGCATACTAAATACCACCTTCGCCGTAAAATCTTCAATCCAACATCCACTTCACAAGTTGAAATATTCATTTCCCCCCTCAGCTCACACATATCGTAATGCCCTCATTAGCGATTTCCACAGCCCACACCTCCCTTTCCAAGCCGTCTTTCCTAGGCAACTTGCAATTTTTTAAATCTCAATCAAGTAATAACCTTCTCAAGCCTTCCCTACACTCGTACCTGCTGTATGACTAATTAACGTTCCCCACCACGTGTACCACTTGCAATCTTTAATGCATGTAACATTTTTTACTCGACTTTTCTTTCCCATCCAAAAGCCTTTACTGCAGTGCAAAGTTCAAAAAATGCGCTTTGTGCAAACGACATTTTACGCATATCAAGTCCGACTTTATCTTTGGTAAATGCAGCAGCATCCTTCAGTTTCCCAATCTTTCGACTCACCAACAACAACAAAAGTCTTTTTTCCAAACTTAACTAACCCCACAAACCCATACTCTCATCACGCCATGCATTGTTCCCCCAACGTCACACAAAACACTTACAAAAGTAGTCACAACAATTTCTCACCAACTGCATTATTTGCAATTCTGATGCGTTTTCACTAACAATCTTGACCGTGCCTATTTATACAATACATACATGTTGCATATAAACCGTGGGAAAAAATACACAAACGCTGATTTAGGTCATATTTTCGGCCCAAGTGCAAAACCAATTCTGGGCATCGCACCTGCAAAATAATGTTATTTCAATCCTGGCCACAAACTTGGATCCCATCTAAATCGCCCTTTGAAAAACCTCGTAACAATTTCAAATTCTCGCAAGAAAAAATATGATTCTTGTTCGTGCCTAAACCAAAGCAATTTCAACAAAAAAGAAAAATTGCGCTTGTTTCTTATGATTGATACTGTTCGTTTTTAAAGTTTTTGCACGTACACCTTGCTTCTGAACCCATCTCCAAACCGTCCCATTATCCGAAAAATATTAGTGCACCCACTATTAGTGCCTCATCCACCTACGCTTTTTACCTGTCCAACTGAATGAACCACCGCAACCCAAGTGCAATACTTAAACACAAAAACTCATATTTTACCCAATCTTTGCTACGCAAGAACCAAGACTGCGTTAAATGCATCCATAGCACGTATGCATGTAACTGCAAAATCCTTCAACCCTTTCCACTTGATACTTTTAACGCCAATGACCATCTCAGACACCACTTGCAAAAGTGTTTGCCCCACAACTACCTGTTAGGGACAATTATGTCAAGATTAGTGCGGCAGATGAACCTCCGAACATGAAATTCTCGGTCGGGAGAGAAAAACGATTTGCTACAGGTAATGAGCCGTGTTTTATAGCAATTCGCCATCATGTTTTATGGCGCATTGTCTTTTGATCAACTCCATAACATGTTCATGTTCTACCTCTCCTGTACATCACCAAAGTCCGTAAAACAATACCCAAGGGTACGACATTTCGCAACAACAAATGTGTGGTCCCAAGGGGTCCGGTATAGTGGACACCGCCACCGCCGGATCTTCCAACACATTCCCCGTGGCTATGCAACGTGCACCCGGCCGCCAGCAATCAATATCTTTTGTCTCAACCCTTTGAACACAAATTGTCCGACAAAAACAAGACACATTACACGATACACTCACATACACGGGAGATGTCGGATTAAAGATTAGCTTCAAACCACGATCAAAACGGAAGATACCAAACAAATAGCTTTCTCTCCATCATATTTACCTCATCAACTCCTTGCAGTCATTCAACCATCCTCCCAATATTGCCTCTTATTTCACTCAAACGTCATTAAACGAGCCATATCATCATCCATATGAGCCCCTGCTCCCGTACGCAACTGCAATTTGTCATCGGACAGGTAAACCTGGTGCTTAGCTTGTCATGGAATTAAACACAGTCAAAAATCCTCTTCAAGCCCAGCAACCATCAACAAATTACTGCAAAATTTCAACCCAGACCACCACCGTCCTACAGCAGACAAGCAAGCCAAGTCACGCTTTTGCACTTGATGTGTTGTCCGAAACACTTTGTTGCTTTATACTGCACAATATTCCCATCATATCCGCCAAAACTTCCTTCGTCTTTTTAATATCAAAACCAACCTGCTGGCTACCCAACTTTTTTATTCAAATTCACTGATACTGCCTGTATCAAAAGGTGAACTTAAGCGTACTTAAAATGCGTTACTTGTATCGTGACTGGGTGTGTAACTTTCTTCTCTTCCGTATGAATCCCTTGTCTCCTTTCTCGGCTTGCTGCATAAATTCAAGCAGTTTTTAAATTCTTCAAACTTGCTAAAATCTTAAGCTTTGATGTCAATTACAATTAATTCAATTCCTGAAAAATTGTCAACTTTAGAAACATGAGCAACGCTAAACAGCTCTTCAATAAAAGTCCTTGTTTTTTTCGCGTAACACGTTTCCGAATGTGTGCGCATTTCCGGATTTCCCTGCTCTCCTCCAAGAAACCCGTAGATCAACGGAACGAAACGAAACTCATTCATGCACAATTCCTGAAAGCCAACTTTTTCTTCTTCTCAAAAATACTTATAACTCGTATGGAAGTAACATGTATCAAAACTTGAAAACACCGGCCTGTACATAAAGGGTGAACGAACGGATTTGCACACTGATTTTACACGAAAACATGGATAACACAATTACAATGCATACAACAATCCGTGATAAGCTTAAACACGAAAAGAATCCGCTACAGGCACCCCTACAAATCAAACAAGTAATCATTATATTGTTAGGCTGGTTACACCTGCCTTATGGAATGGTGTGAAACGAAGAGTGGCTTCTAAGCCGTAAGGTTACATGTGAATACATACTGCATACAGACATTAACAGACAGACATG
>JAQGBJ010000202.1:0-54555 GCA_034698345.1 Sphaeridia pumilis
TTACTACCTGGAAGTTTTGGTAGCGGAAATCTCTTATTTTTCTTACTCAGGTACACTTGGCCGGTGGCTGAAGAATTTGATTGATAATAGTTTGTGAAACGCAGGTAATACATGCCTCTTTGTGGTACGGCAATATTATACACACTGAAGATATCAATCGGTTGTTGCTCAATTACTGGCCTGTGATCCAGAAACATTTCAAAATTCAAAATCGCCCCCGAGCATGACATGACGTAGAGGGCGAGTTCCGAACAGGGCTTGAACAGCTTGAAGGTCAGAATCGAGGACTTGTTAGTGGGTACTGTGAAGCGAACAGCTTTTGAATCTCGCAGCTCGTTTAGAGACACCTGCAACAAAGACATTACGATTTCAAGAATGAATTAAAAAATAGCAGGAAACTTATTTCATTAAAACAAACCTTAGGATTCCGATATCTGATTGTCGTTTTCAAGTATGGGTAGGTGAGATTCGTGAGGCGATCTTTAATAAACACATTGAAGTAATAAAGCTTGTCTTCCTCCAAATCATCGACTACATAATTAGTCTTCCGGTTCACACAGCCCATTCTCAAGTCTCGAGCCAACTCTTTTTCGTCAAATGTACCTGCGTTGGGAGCACGGGTTTTAGTATTAGTAGTGTTACCGTTCCGGACTCCTTTTGGCCAAGCCTTTGGGACTTCAATCACTAATTTCGGACGCAACCTCGGACGAGTGTTTGGACTTTCAACCGGATAATAGTAGTAAGACACATGTTTGAGGTCAGGAGGTAAAACTCCGAATTTGACCCCTTTGGCAGCACAAAGGGTGTGGTAGTCAATGTGACTGTTAAGCACAATGCAGTACGTTGCTCGATGTGGATTCACCGGGCTAGTTTCCCACTTGACCCGGACTCGGTTTCCTCGCAAGCGCCTTGTTGATATTTTTGGACGGGATGCAGGTGCTGGTAGGTCAGATAACGAATCAATAAAAGTGGAAGGAACAGAAACTGCCTCCTTGCCATTTTCCAGGTACAGGTTGACGTAAGAATCACCGTTGAGGGCTTTGATTTCTATCAGGTAAAAGCCTTCGCGGGAACTGTGCTCGTGAAAGCTTCGAATTCTTTCCGTTCGGAATTTTTCGAGGTGGAGCCGCAAAAAGCTTGGGTCAATGGAGCTGGAACTTTGAACTGAAAAGAACAGTGAAGCGAATAAATTGTAAAACTGTTCCAAAAAATTATGAAGATGCTGCGTGTACGCTTACTCGAGGGTAGCCAGAATAAAATGTTGACCTCCAAAGCGGATGTGCAAGGAGATACAACAATGGACAACCTTTTTTTCGGGATTTTGTTGAAATACACAAATCTGGAAAGCGATTAAAGTTCCAACAGGCAAGAATTAATTTTAGGATCGTTCGTATAAGAAGACAAATTTTTCGCAAACCTTGCTGTTACGCCTCCAATGAGATACGCCGAAACATGCCGTTTTTCTGGAAGACTCTTGGCAGTCGATAATCCCATTTCTGATTCCCATTCAAAAATCGCCGAAGTGTCGCCGTATAGGACATTTATGCGGTCTTCAGTCTTTGATTTGGTTTTGTTCGCTGAAGAGTAAGGGCAGCTGAAAATGAGGAACGAAATAGCGAAAGCCCAGCGGATTGTCGAAACGGGTAGCATATTTCCGGTGTAAAGTGCGGACTTCTGTCTGCCGGAATCTTATAATAGTCTTTGTTGTAGGTGTAAAACAGTTGAACACAGGTGTGAGATGAAAGTTTCAAGGACTAAATGAGAGGCACGTGGTGGACTAGGACGGCATGATTGGGTGCTAATGAGTTTCTTCTACCGACAAACGTTGGGTAAAGATGCCGAAAGGAAGCGTGAATTAAATCTTTTTCTGACCATGATTATCACAATAAAGCTCACATGGCGAAACTCGCTGTGGGGAAGAAAGTGCACAATTTGGTTTATAAAATTCACGGGTGGACGAGAAAGATCACTGCGGACTTGAGCGATAAGTTTATATAGTCGTAGAAGTGCAGCTTGATTAAGTCGCTGAGAAAGACGATGGATCTGATCATACCGCCAGATCGGAAGAGAGTTTCAAAAGTGCACAGCAGAGGTCAAAATTTCGGTAATGCCACTTGGGTGTTTGAAATGCGGAAACAACAAATAAACTTGACTGGATTCGTGGAACATGACAGGTGCTCGTTAAAGTTGGTTCTTGGCAAGGCCAAAAAGCGACTGAACAAAGAAGTGGCAAGTCTGCGGATTTTTGCATGGGCACGAAGAAGAATCTGCAGGGAGGATGGACCGGACCACGGTGCGTTTAATTGCCACGAAATCGTTTGGGGGGTGACCACGTAAAACCATGTTTGCTTATAGAACGGACCTCGGCACTCGGTATACACACCCTCGTAATTTTATGATCGATTGTCGTTATCAGTATACATTCATCTTACTTAATTCCGACTCAAGGTGTGAAACGTGTCTTGTAGGATTGGCACTTAAACGTCGAGGCAGCCTGCTCAAGCCTTGTTGACAGGATAATTTGCCATTATGTTCCTATTCCTCAACACGCTTTCACGAGCCAACTGTTTGTACAAACTTCCTAATTACCGGAACCTGTGACCAGGAGAACGAGCTTGGACTAAGGCAACTTCCAACTGACAGCTGCAAAATCACTGGAGAAGTACTCAACATGGATTTGCACATGCCACTGGACAAGCTTGCAACTCGCTAGAATCTTCTTCATATATATACATATAAACAATCACTTATGGTTCCGTGACCCGAGGAACTCATAAAATCTGTACTTTGCTGAGGCTAATTGCAAGCGTGGCGAAATTCAATACCGAATGGTACTTTATCTTGGCGGATCTTGTGTCTGCCAGTAGACTGACCTACTTCAACTTCAATGGTATGATTCGCTATTGAAGGTTTCTCTCCTGAACAGGAAAAAACAAGAACCAACACCAGAAACTGGTCAATTACATGGAAACCCACGTGGGCCTCGCACCCTTTAATATTACAATGTATTACGTTTAACATAACATCATCACAGCAAACATGTCTTTTCAACCGTATCGATGATGTAACTTTGTACTTGATCCACCGAAAATAAACAATACCTTCAAGAAGTTTCTTGCTGAAAGCGCATCCGCCAATAATCCTTCATATACAGTTTCAACCTCTAAACTAACCCATATAGCACATTGTAACTCGCAAGTTACAACCTTACTGACTATTAATCAAGGTATCTAGCACCTGTTTCTACATTACATCTCGATCCGTTTCAACAATCTGAGCTTCATCACAAAATGATTGCATTTCTCTGTTTCCAAAAGTCCTAAACCCAGTTACTGAGGGCAGTGTAAAACTACTATTTGTCCCAACCCAACTTTTCCGTAATCGACTATTCGAGAACTTTTAACTTCCGGTACGGCATAACAGACAAATGACATTGTTCTAGCTTTTGCATTGTTACATTCAGACCCATAAAAACCAATGTTACAACTACAAAACCTACTTAAACATTATCGGAACACATGTGAAGGATCAGCAGTTAACTGGACCTTTGAATTATCTGACTAATTCCGCTGTTTGAAACGGCACAACTTGCATCAGGAAGAGAAAAACTGTACTAATATACTGGTTAACGACAACACCACTGTTGATTTCGGTGTAGCATTCATGACCCCTTTGGTGTTGAATAGTTTCGAACAATTCAATCATCCCGAACAGGTAGTGGCGCAACACCTCCTTTGCCGTCACAAGCAACAATTTTCACCTTGTCTACTTTGGCAATGTCATTATTAGGTTCTCGAAACTCGACGTCGTCCAGAATCCACGTCCACACATTGTCGCAAAATCGGTACATTCGAAGTTTCGTTGCTTTGAAATGGAGTCTGGATTTTACTTTGGTGCTGAGGCCGTTGCTCATACTTCGGTCAAACTGTAGCAAGACTCGTTCAGCAAGGGCTGGCGAAATCTGACGATACTGGAGCATGTCATCGAGACTCTCCTGGAGTGTTGTTCCCAGGGTGGTGTTCCGGTAGATTTGGTATGATTGACTCATCTGAAATTATAATCATTGTGAACATCAACTTTGCACAGGTATATATCAAGACTCAAGACTAGTAGAGTTTTAGAACAGAAATTGTACCTCGTCAGTGACAAGCGCTCCGTAGCCGTGTCTTTTACAGCGAGTAATCGGTAGTACCAAGAAATGTAACAGCCAATACTGCAAGTACAAAGAATCTTAAGCCAGGAAGCTCAACTGATGTAGAAAAAGTAGAGAAAAATGAATACTACCTTTCAATCAACAGGTGCACACCAATTTATAGCCAAATGACCCAAGTCGGAAGAGAATGGATGGACACTTTACTGGAACTTTTGCTCTAGAAAGCTATCCGGAGCCGTAACGACGCGAAATCTTGGCCAATTCGCCATGAGAGTTAATCTTAAGACCATATGGGAGGACGTCAACAAGAAACAGCTGCTGTGTTTTATGGCCCCGGCGAATCTCCAAAAGTGCAACGCATCCGTAGCATGTGTACGCTACAAGTGAGCCGAGATTCTGACGTTTCGGGATGCCTGTTTGTTCAGTTGGACGAATCCAGCGGTGGGACAAATCAAACCAGTGGGACACATTTATGTACATAGAGATAAACCATTCTCGCAGTAGTTGGACACTGCAAGTCAACCAAACTCCGACGGCTACGGCTAGTGCCAATATAGATCGATTTTTACCCGTCTGATGCCAAATTAGATTGATTTCTATCCGGCTGATGCCAGATCAGAAGAGTGAAGAATTTTGGCATCCATTGAACATCCGAGAAAACGCTAACCCGCTCAGTCAGGCGTCAAGCAAGAAGCCCCCCCCCCCGGTGCGGTCTTGACATGCCCTTAGACTCCATGGAATTGTGGGTCAGCTCATTCAAAATGGACATTTAAAGATTCTGTTTACATTTCAGACTATGACAAAATTCTGTTTGCCTGGGCACATTTATGAGAGTTGTCGTAGAAAGAGGAACAGCTAACTGCGTCGTAGAAAAAGATAGCGGCAACGCAACGGATGGAACTTGCCGGCATTCCAGCCTGGGTTGCCGTTGCCGAACCCAGGCCATGTTATCGATAAAAAGCAGCAACCAACGATAATACTACAGCCCTCATCTTGCCTCTTCTTCTTCTTCCTTGCCTTTCAGATGAAAGGAAAATTTCGTTCCCCAATCCTATGACGTAGTACAGCTGACTGACAGAAAAAGTAGGGGTGCTGGGGTTAGCGCCGTTAGTATCGAAATGGAACTTGACCAACTCTCACGTGCGTGGGTATCCAGTCTCGTTTGTTTGTAAACAAAAGGACCTTCCAGAAATCGTTTTGACAGGAATACTTGTCTAGAAAGTTGCTGATTGGATCTGTTTGTTGTGACAATTGTGTCGTCAAATGTACTTATGAAAATGGCGGGTTTGTGTAACGGTTACGACGTCGGCTTCGATAAAGAGACAGAGTACAGGGAGCATACCCAAAATCGGTTGTCGGGGATTCTACCGGATGTGTCGTACTTTGTTGGGCACACGCCAATGGTCCGGTTAAACCGGCTGCCGCAGGCTTGTGGGCTGAAGTGCGAAGTTGGTAAGCTGGATTCAGATTGAGCTTGTAGCAAGAGTTATGGGATTTGATTTAGGATTGATGAAGTTCAAATTTATTTCCAGTGGGGAAATGCGAACTGTTTAATCCTGGAGGAAGTCATAAAGACCGAATTTGCGTCAGAATGGTGGAAGAGGCTGAGGAAGCCGGAGTATTAAAGCCTGACTCGGTCATCATAGAGCCATCTTCCGGGAACACGGGTAAATTATAAGGATATAATATTTTTGTCTATGGTACATAAAACGTTTTGTATTTTGTTGTGTTGTCCAGGAATCGGGATGTCGCTGATTTCTGCCGTCAAAGGCTACAAATGCATCATAGTCATGCCAGAAAAAATGTCGACGGAGAAAATGGATACAATGCGAGCTTTGGGAGCTGAAATAATTCGAGCTCCAAACGTTCCCATCAAGAATCCGGAACATTCGTACAATCTGGCAGCTAAGATCAGGAAAGAAACTGCTGGTGGCGTTACTTTAGATCAGGTAAGAGAGACTGCTAAGAGGTAGAATTGATACTGCTGGCTTGGCTAAAGTTGTAACGGTTCTGGGCTGGTGGACAGTATGAAAATCATGGCAATCCGCAAGTCCATTACGACGACACAGCTGAAGAAATCCTGGACCAGTGCGGAAACAGACTTGACATGATCGTCATTGGAGCTGGAACAGGAGGCATGATTAGTGGTATCGGGCGGAAGATTAAGCAACGACTTCCGGATTGTCTTGTGATCGGTGTGGATCCTGAAGGTTCAGCCCTTGCTAAGCCCAATGACGATAAAGAAGGACAGTTTTGGGAAGTGGAAGGCATTGGACATGATTACCGTCCCGGCGTGCTTGGTAACTGGGATAGCACAGAATCATTCGAATTTGAAACAAATTTGTCTTTAACGACTGATTTTTACAGACTTGTCCGTCGTTGACAAATGGTATAAAGTGGAAGACGATGAATCCTTCCAAATGGCTCGCCGTATCATCTCAGAAGAAGGAATTCTAGCTGGTAAGGCATTTCAAAAACATTTCTCCAGGGTCTGGATTCCCTTCGATGTTTCACATGTGTACTTGCTTTCAGGTGGAAGTTGTGGTTCTGCAGTAGTAGGAGCTGTCAAGGCCGCGAAAGATTTTGGACTGGCCGACAAACCTAACAAGCGGATTGTTGTTGTTCTTCCGGACAGCATTCGGAATTACATGACCAAGTTTTTGAATGATCAATGGATGCTGGAACGAGACTTTTTGCCGACTGATGAACAAGCTAACAACTACTCTTGGTGGAGAAAACCAATCTCGACTTTGCGTAACGCCAACAAGCGTCCTCCGATTATTACGACAGAAACGAATTTGCGACAAGCGATTGCTTTGATGAAGGCTCATGGACATAATTTTGCTGCCTATGTGGATGATGACGGGTATGTATCGATTTCGTGTACCTTAATTGCGTTAAGGCATAAGTATTGCCTCAAGGTCTAAAGGTCTACTGTTTCGCTTTAGAACCCTCAAGGGCGTCCTTACCATGCAGTCTCTTCTGGAGAAAATTCTGTCAATGGAGTTGGAACAATCGGCACCAGCGGGCAACTACGCTGTCAAGAAATTCAAAAAACTACCACCTGAAACAACCCTTGGAAAGCTGATATGCACATTGAGTGGTCATCCGTTTGTCGTTGTTGTGCACAAAGGTAATTATTGACAAGGAAATGTTCAAGTTTAAAATTCTAAATTTTTATGTTCATTAATGAATGGTGCTTTTAGTAGATGCCCAGCAAAAGGAAAAACCTATTGGTGTGATTACGCAACAGGATCTGACCAACTACTTATTCGAGAAGGAGTTCCAATTGCCCAGCGCCGACTGAAGGGCCTTGAACAACTGACTGAGCTATCGAAAATATTAATTAAACCCATTAGCGGATTATCATCATTCTATACCCTGAGCGAAATCGAAAGTCTAATGACATGTCTATTAACTGTTTTACTATTTTTTGTTGTGAAATATAGTTTCATCCTTCTCAACTTTTAGAAGGAATAAAACTACATTTGTATATATTTGTATTACATTGTTTGTTGCTCAGTTCAATACTCAGCCTAAAACTGACGCTGCAGGGGCTTTTCAATATACTTTCCTCTAGTAGCAGGTTATCACAGCATTTTAAAAGAAGATAACAACGGTTTGCTTTGTAAACAAGATTAAACTCATCATGTCGTTATACAAGTATATGAAGCAGCTGGTTTCTTGCATGAGGAAGCTAGAAATAGTTAAGACACTACTGAAACTGGGCTCAAGTGTCATGTTCTGCTGCAGAGGTCACGCAGTATATTTAGTTCAGAGTGACGGCAATCATGGGTGAGTTCTTGGCAGGCCTTGTTTCTGGTAAGTCTCCCAGCTTGATGCCCGAATTTATTAACTGTAACCGAAAACGATTGATGAACATATCTATTTTCACTGATTCAAAAGGAATGGTTGGACTTGCCGTCGGCCATCCAGTGGATACAATTAAAGTTCAGCAGCAGAATCTGGGTATCGGTATTGTGCAGTGCATCAAAAACATTCAGCGGGTTGATGGTCTCAGAGGTATAGCTGAATTCCCAATTTCGAAGTAAAAATGTGAGTATTTCCGGGCTTGTAATTGCTGTACTGGTACTTGCTGATTAATGCAGGATACTTCCGAGGCCTATCATTTCCACTGCTCGGAAGCGGCGTTCTTAATTCCATCTACTTTGGAGCTTATGGGCAAACACTGAACCTGATTATCAAGTACCGCGAGTATGAAGCACACACCCATTCGAAATTTGCGAAACCAAGTGAACAGAATGCAGTGAGTTGTAATTTTGATTTTTGCCCTTGTGATTCTCAAGTGTTGTGGAATCTAAAGTTTGTTTAGATTAGCACAGGGAAGGCGACCTACTTGGACATTTATTTGGCGGGATGTGCTGGAGGTGTAGCTCAGCTGGGTTTGGCCTGTCCTGTGGATCTCATCAAGGTCAAACTTCAAGCTCATGGAATGAAGGCTGGTAAACCGACACATGCAGTAAGGAAAATCCTCCAAGAACGCGGGTTTACTGGATTGTACCAAGGAATCGGTATAATGGCTTTCCGGTAAAAAAAGATTCTGTTGAGATGTTTGACACCTTGAAATAGCGCCCTCACTTATAGCAAAAAATGCCAAATATTTCAGAGACATTCCAGCTTTCGGGCTTTATGTTACAATGTACGAGTTCTTTATGGACAGTCTGAAGGAACTGTCTGACGGTTTGGACATCGACTTTGGTGGCAACTTCAATGCTCATTTGTCCAACTCGTCCTTGGCCTTTTTGGCCGGTGGAATGGCTGGTGAGGTCACACAAAAAAATGAATTTTTGTAAAATGTGATTCGGCTTAATTAATTAAAACGTTTGTAGGAACCATATCCTGGTGGTCAATAATTCCCTTGGATGTTCTCAAGTCGCGTATTCAAGCAGACGATCCTGCATCGCCCAAGTACCGCGGAATCCTCGATTGTGCCGATAAAGTTGTGGCTCAGCATGGTATCAGAGGCTTCTTCCGCGGTTTCGTCCCACTGTCCATCCGCGCTTATGTGTGCAACGGTGCGATTTTTCTAACGTACGAATGGATTCAGCTATTTTGGAATCGCCTAACCCGGCGAAAAACTCAAGGATATAGCTAAAATGCAGCCATTAATTCTAAAACTTTCATGTAAGGTAGCGGTTTTGTACCTCCGAGTCATGATTACTTGTTATTGTGATACATAAAACGTTGCAATTTCCCGTGGTTTGTGTTTGTATAACCTTGTGACATGCTGAGTTGGTTTATATTTGCAAGGTTATACGTTTTCTTGGTAATTTGGACGCTCTAATTTACATTAGATTAGATTAGAGTCTTTGTAGTTTAGCTTCTCACTCACAGGTCGAACTGGTTTCCCATGAGGTTTTGTCCGTATACAAAAATCAACTAATCAGCAACTGCATTTTGTCTCTTTTTGCCTTAACAAGGTTGATATTGATGAATATGCTCTCAGTCGGTAATTTCCTGTGGCTGCTTGTTTCACCGAGTGCGATACCACCACCACAAATATTGACAATCCACTTTCAACATCAAGGTTGCTGCAAGTACGTAATAAGAAATGTCCATATCGGGCGCGTGAAACTAGAAGACAATAACAACAACAGCGGCGAAAGCTCCATCAGACACCCGCAATATTAACGACGTACACCGGGACTCGAGACCTGGAGCTTCATTTCAAAGTTTGTCAAGAACTCATCCTTCTCAGTTCTGACGTCGGAAGAGCGACAATTTTGCTTTCCCAGTTTATTCGGAAGAGTGACACAGGAAGGAGAGTCGTCGAGTTATTGCAAATATCGATAGGACTGACTGACTTACTATGCAAGTAATTATCGCAGCGACTCCTCGTTGTTGTTGTCCTCTTTAATACTTTGTACTTGCTTTCCTTCCGGTTCCTTCGTTTCTTCTACTCCTCCAATCCACAAACGACCATTTCACCCAGTTGCCTTTGAACAGTGTGGAGGTGACCACAACACCTGGCCGGCGAGGGAGTCATGGATTTATGTACTTGAAACCTTGAAGTTTTAGTGTAGTGTTTACTTCCTGTGTCGTGACTTGGTGAGGGATTCAAAGTGGTGTTGGCGTTTGGGCTTCAGAGTCAGTTACAAGGAATTTCAAATCAATCAATAAGCAGCTTCCATGAAACCGGAACATGTTCATCCGAATTATCGGCTACCTCTTTGTTGTGGTGTGTGTCACAACGTTGATGTTGAATTACATCATGGTTCAGTTCGGCAAGAGACGGGATTGGGGCGAGGAAACCTTTGACTTGGATTTGAACTACTATAAAGTGTTTGACGCTTTGAATTATACCTGTTACAATGAGCTCGGGGATACTGAGCTCTTTCGACATGAAGCAGCTGAAAATTACAGTGGTGAAATGTTCTGTTCTCCGGAAGAACAAGTTCCTACGATTCCGAAAGCCTCTGTTACTGTTAGCAGTGGCAAAGCCCAGGCTTATACTATGCACAAGGCCTTCGTTGCCGCATCAACAGTCTTCCGATGTAACGAGTCCATTACGTACACGACGCATGGTGAACTCCAGTACCTGGACAATTTGGCTCCGCTAGTTCAGCGGTGGCAAGGACCAATTTCTGTTGCTATCTACTCTCCCGGAAGTGACTTTTATGAAGCGGCGGTTCGTATCAAGTATTTGCGAGAATGTGCTACGCCCTTGATCAAGCTCTTGGTTACGTTCCATTTGTTCTTTGAACAAAAACTTGAAGAGGAAACTGAGACACCTGATTATAAAATGATTCCAGGTAAGATTCGGGATCCACTTTGGGAAAGTTTGTGAGATCAGTGAGATGGTACAACTATTCAAGCATTTTGTTTATACTTTCTCTAGTAAACTGCTCAGAACGACCCGACTTTGGCGATCAAGTTTCAACGTTCCGTAACCGCCGGCACATGACGTACCCGATAAACGTTGCGAGAAACCTGGCTCGGAACGAAGCAACAACGCACTTTGTTCTTGCGTCCGATATCGAACTCTATCCAAGTACTGACATAATTCCAAGGTTCCTCGAAATGGTTCTCAATGACCGTCCATTGTATACTAGCAAAGAACACGTTTCCGTTTACGTGCTGCCCATTTTCGAAATCGAACAAAATCGAAGGATTCCAGATACCAAAGGAGACCTGCAAGGACTGATTCGAACTAACCAAGCCGTACCTTTCCATAAGTATATTTGCTCGTATTGCCATTTGGTGCCCAAGATGGACAAGTGGCTCAGTCTTCCAGCCTCGGAGAAGATGAGTGTATTTTTTACTTCGAAACGAAAAGAACCGTTTGCCTTGTGGGAACCGATTTATATTGGGACCAAAGGAGACCCCTTGTATGATGATAGACTCAGCTGGGAGGGACTCAAAGATAAAATGACACAGGTAATTGCAAAATGAACACTTTTTATAATCGATTGTCAAAAGCAAGAATATTTACAGTCAGCTAACTTGATTTGTTACGCTTCTATTTTAGGCTTACACAATGTGTGTACTGGACTACAATTTCAAGATTCTGGACAGCGCTTTCCTGATACATAGGCCAGGAATCAAACGCCAAAGAAAAGCCGAGCCTCAAGTAACGCATACTAGACGACAAGATAAACTTATAGAAACCACAATTAGGCGAGAAATTACGAAAAAGTATGGCAGGAGAAGAGGTTGCATTCTTTAGCAAAAATGGAGCTTAATTAAAAGTATAGATATTTATACACATAGTTTCGATATAGGCAACGGACGCATGCCTAACTCAAAAAGACTATCTAAGACACGCATCAAAAACGCTACACACACATTCACATTGTGACAATAAAAACCTTGAAATACCAGAAATACCATACATTGCAAAGTCTAAACGTTTGTTCAGAATTATAATTATATGTATGTACGTACAGCGGTAAATCGTGAATACTTGCAAACGTTGTTGTAGAGTTGTCTAGGTTCTTGTTAACAAATTGACATTAATGCTATGTATCGAAATATTGAACTCTGAACTTAAGTAAACTTCATTTCAAAAGGCCCATTTCAATTGCATCAAGGCGCCTGTCTTGAACTGGATTGTATATATGGAAGGCTTGCATTAGTTAAAGCTAGCAGCAGTATCTCTAAATATCAACTTTCTTGCTGCCATATGTCAGAGCTATTCTTGCAAAACGCCTTTGAAGAAAATAGCAGAGTACCAATCGATATAGTCTGGAAAGAAGAAATGACAATTGTAAATAAATGATGACTTTCAAGTTTGCACCATAAACAAAAGTTGGGACACGAAGTGCCGATTACCTCCAACACGCCGCAGCCACAATGGTTTGTTCTTCCAATAAATGAAAATGAAGTAGAAAGGAACGCCGGATAAAATGATGACAAGGGCATACAAGACTTCGGTGGCAGGATTGTAGACTAAGGGAACGGCGATTAAAAAGAGGGAAATTAGTATGAAGAGTATGGGGAATATAAGGTGGACCTGGAATCGCAAAAAATAAAAGTTTTTTCAAAATTCCCATGTTTGACTTCAAAGAAGCAGGGGCATTTGAGCGAGAAAAGTCCTTATTTACCTTGATAGGCCTGGTTGCATTCGGTCGCTTGTATCGAAGCCACAAGAGACCAGCGACAGAAAGGCCCAGAGCAGAGGCTTCTACGAAGGATAAATAATTGATCAAGGCGTAGACGTCCTTAACGACCAGCATTGCAATGGACAGGAGTCCCTGAGAATTACAAATTCATAAACTTGAAAGTCAGGGAGTCTCATCATAATTGAAGTATGGATTGACTATTTTTGATACTGATGTATTGTACGTACAAGGAAAATGAGGGCTGGAATGGGTGTGTAGGTGTTGACGTTGATCAAAGCGAGTGCCCGTGGCAAATGGCCTTCGCGGGCCCCCACAAAGACGAGTCGGGAGGGTGCGAAAATGGCTCCGTTGAGTGCTCCAAAAGTGGAACAAGCCACAAAGACCGGCATGATCCATGACATGACGCCGAGCAAACGATCTCCAAAAGTCTGTTGGAGCATATTAATTTATTAGCTCGATTGAATTAGGCGGCTCTGAGGGGCTGTAAATGGCTTTGATGTGGCACTTACCACTGCGACCGCGTTCGAGTGCAAAACTTCTGCTTTGGTCAAGACAACAAAGTACGCAACGTTGGCGAGCGTGTAGACGACAGTCACAACTGGAAGTGAGATCCAAATGGCTCGCGGGAGGTTTCTGTAATTAAAAACCAACAACAACAAGAATCAGAGTCAAATCTAAAGTCGACGAGATAATTTCAAAGAGACTCACTTGTACGGATTTTTAATCTCTTCCGTAACAAAGTTCAAATAGTTCCTGTGACGGCATGGAATTTGATTAACACATGGAAATTTTGATTGCTTTCTGCTACATTGACCGAGCACTCACCAGCCAGCATATGAAAAGAGCCCATTATAAAAGGCCAACGCAATATTTCCAGCGTTGGTATTCGTTTCTTCAAAAGGCGCTTGCAGGTTTCCAGTGTTGCCCATACAAAAGGAGGATGCGCCCGCAATGATAATGACAAGCAAAGCTACGATTTTCATACTGGTGAAAGCATCCTGAAGTCTCGCCGACCATTTGACATTGTAGCAGTTAACAGCGGTCAAGAGCGCTGAGGATCAAAAGATTTGGCTCGTAAAATTTTAGTCAACGACCAACCAAGCCTAGCCGGCAACAAAAAGTTGTGATAAACATAAAAATTCATGAAGAAGTGAGTACTGAATGTGGAATGGAGTAAATTATCTTGTAAAAGGGTGAACAATGAAAACTTTGTTTCTTCAATGTCTACAACAGCGTCAGTATCATTTGACCTATCGGCCATTAAGACGAGAATACGAGTGTCTCCATATTTAATTACGCGTACAGAAAACACTTTGTATTCATCAGCAACCCTTCACTTTCACACTGGGCTCCGCCAGTGGTCAGCAGTGCAGTAGATTAATTTATTTGAAGCTGTCAGCTTCAAATCATTGGGTTTAAACTACGGTTGATGTCGTTCGAATGAAACGGAACCACATACGCATGAGTTGGAGCCGTATTCTCAAACGAGTGTCATAAAATGTTTCTATAAAGGCAATTTGATACAACTTTAGCCCATATCAAGTTATGTCGCCAATCTCCAGCAACTTGATCCTTTTCAACTTTCATTAACTGAATTCGCGAAAACTGCAGTTTTGCCTGCTTTTGTCTCGGCAATAGAATTGGTACAAGAGACACATCAACTCAGACGACAGTAGTTGGAGAAAAGTTTTGACATTACCTATGACAGCGGCGCTCAAGAGACGAACGGCGTCCTCTGGAGGATCACATCCAGGCCAAAATGGCTGCAAGATGTACGATGAAAACGTTAGGCCCAAAATGGCATTCCCTGTCGGCACAATCACCATCAGCGCAACCCAGAGAAAGAGGAACGCTGGAAGACCTCCGAATGATTCCAAAATGTATGCGTAGTCTCCGCCGGATTTTGGTATTAAAGTACCTGGAAACAAATGCTCAAGATGGACTTGAACTCGAAGCTTTCATAATTGATAATTTGGCGGTCACTTGAGCTGAGCTTACCTAGTTCAGCGTAACATAAGGCACCGACCATGGACATGAGGCCTGACAAGACCCAAACGACAAGGGCCATTCCTATCGACCCTGAGTACTTGAGGACGCCTTTTGGTGACACGAATATTCCGGCTCCTATTATAACCCCTACGATTATAGCTACGCCGTTTACCAGTCCCAGCTCTTTTTTCAGCTGAATCCCATCACCCTACAACGAGATAATCAATATCCAAAGAGATTTTTACCCAAGTTTAAGCTGGACTGTCAAAAAACTTGAGATTTAGTACCTGTTTTGGAGGTATGTTCTGGCTGACGGCGACGAATCCATCTTGAGATTCCTCCTTGGCTTTTCGGTTTTTCGCCATTTTTGATTTGGGGGACAACTTTGTGAGTGGCACAAACAGGCACAAACTGAATGGACAAACAGGAAGGATCGATGCAGTTTGCGATGCAGCTGTCTCAGGTCCGGAGGTCAAATGACGTTTGCTTGCAGTACAAGTTTATCCCACGCTGATCATGTTCGAACACTGCGACAAGCGACATGTGTCGATCAAAAGGAGCTAACGGAAAAAGTGAAATTTAATCTTCCGTTAAAACTTAATGGACTGACACTTGATTTGCAACATTGTCCATGTACATGTAGGCGAATTTACAGAGCCTGAGACAGTATTATCGCTGCTGACTGCTGACTGTTGATATGCATCAGACAATTAGGTTTCATTACATCAATGTATTAAAATGGCCAAATACAAAAGTGTATTACGGAACTGCACCACAAAGATTAACTACGGGTGGGTGCGGGCAGGCATTCATGTATCTTATTAAACGGAACCTGCTTGATTTCCCTATTTGCCATTTTTAATGATCCTCACTCCCACTTTATACTGATGACAAAGATAAGATTCCGGACATCTGAAGCGAACTTGTTTGGAGACTGAGCAACGATGCAAGTCTCTTTTGACGAGACACGACGATAAAAATGACGGGAGGTTAAATAGATTTAGAAAGGCAAATTCTCAATCCATCTAAGAATCAATTACCGATTGCATAATTTCTACGTACCATTTCGATCAGCAAGGACGATCCGTAACTTCCAGTACAATTTCCAACATATGAACTGATTTGAAAGTCTCAAAGGTATAATCATTCAAGGACTATTCATTAACGGGGGTCTCAAGCACTACAAATGGCTAGCTTGATTAATAACACTAAACAGCTAAGCGCCGAACATTATCGTGGAAGGCACAGGAATTTTGGCACCACAGCTGCCAATATTGTTTGGCGATTCCGTAGAGTCTATCGTTTCCACAAAAACAATGGGTGCACTAAAACAGGACAAAGTAAAAAACTACGCAAGATGCGTTCGAAGAGCATAACACTTTCCATCTGTCTAGCGGATGAAGCATTCCGCCTAGCCTCTTGGAGTAGATTCTGACTCAACCATTTAACACAGCATTCGCTCAAGTCTCTCATTCAAGTTAAGCATTTATTTCATTCCTCTTGTTTTATTGCATTTGAAAGGCTTTAACAACTATCACTAACACTCCATACCATGAGTACGTTCATACAAACAGCGGCTGCAAGATGAGAAAAATTTCGGAACTCATGATCAAACTCGTAGATTCCAATCAAAATATTATCCGGTTATCGCGTACAATTTACAATGAATAGCAAAAAGTGTCCGCAGTTAGTTGTTTCATCACCCGTAAAACGTGAAAGCCGTTCATGAATACAGCTAAAGGACGCAACGTATTACACTTCACGCTTGAGCAAGACTATAGCGGCTTGAGAATAAAGCTTTGTCGAGGGCTACTACATCCAAAGAAGACTTGCAGTTATCACAATTTGTTGCACTTAAGTTATTATAGGTTGAACAGAAATGTTGTTCCATCCTCAGAGGCAGAAACAAGCTTTGTACCGTCCCTGAAAAACGCGAATAAGATTAGAAAAGCCTTTACTTTACAATGCCATGACACTGCAAATTACTTACTTTGAAACTGCAAGGTCAAGGACTTCAGCCCGATGTCTTCCTAGCGTCTTTTCGATCTTGCCACTACGAGCATCGATGATTCTAATGATTCCGTCCAGTCCGGCAGTATACAATGTTGGTGCCTTTGGATCCCAAACGATCTTCGCTAGGCCAGCTTCTTGCTTAAAACGCACTCGTTCCGCCTGAAATTGTCATCATATTCATATTCGTATCATAACTTTTTACAGCACATGTAATATCAAAATACTGTGGCTTACAAGATTTGGGACATCCCAGATGACAATATGCCCAGAAACCGTACCAGCTGCAATATATTCCATTCCTTTATCAGCCCAAAATGCCACACATTCCACGCTATCGGCATTTCCATCTTCATCCGCAGAATTATTTCCCACATTGACTGGTGCACATTGCAGAGTCTGAAGATGCTAAAAGAATAACACAGAACATTTGCATCAAGTGTAAGCCTAGCGACTGCGTATTTCCTAATGAAAACATAGTGCATTCGATTTCTTTCGTACCTTCCCAGTTTGCGTATTGTAAACTTTAACTTGGCCCCGGAAGTCACCGGTTACTATGATTTGATGAGTACTGGATTTATCAATAGATAAGATGGCACAAGATCGCCTACTCGAAGCTTGCAAAACATGCTCCACCTGACCAGTTTTAAGGTCGAATAATCGTACTGTTCCATCCTCGTAACCAGCTACCAGTCGCTTGCCTGCAAATCCGAAAACATAATCAAAATCTGGAGTACATCACACTACATTTTTTATGTTAGCAACTGACCATCACTCAGTAATGTGGCACATTCACATTTGGAACCGCCGCTTGAGAAAATTTTACACTCCCCACTTGGTACTTTCCACATATAAATGGACCCATCTTCACATCCGGCAAACAGTACGTTGGCAGCAAAATGCCAAAAGCTCCACTGAGAAAATACCGAGACATTATTTGAATTTACGTTCAGAAGGACTAGATTTCATAATTTCATTTATTGATTTAGCGCATAAGCATACCGTAAGGTCACTTGTTTCTAAAGAGAGTACTGGCTGTGGGGTAGCAGTCATTTCGCTGGTCTTCCAAACTTTCACAACTCCAGACAGGTCAGCGCTGGAGAAGTACGTCGAATCGAAATTGAACCCTACACTTATCACGGAGTCCTGAAATATAAAGACGATTTTTTAGCCCTGACTGAGCAAATGCCAGTAGACCAGCTGTTTCAAAGTATTACCTTATGACCTCGACATTTGCAAATTGGAGAATTTGTTTCGATGGAACTTGCGTCCCAAACATTTGCAGCATCGTCCTCCCCGCCCGTGATAAGCTTTTCTCCTGCCGTATCAAAAGCGCAGCAAAATACAGCATTCTCTGCAAAATAGGTATGAATTCATGAAACCGAAAATCCATTTAATGTCCTTAATAGTTACAATTTGTTTCTGCTAGCTGCATACCTTGATGGCCTTTGAGTATAATGTGCGGCTTTTCTCCAGCAAAGGATTCGACCTCATCATCGAAATCATTGTCCTCTCCTTCGTCTTCAATGTCAGCCATGTCCCCTTGGTCGGTTCCATCCTTGCCGTCCTCGTCATCATCAATGTAGTTATCGTCATCATCGTCATAAATGATTTCAATATCATCTTCGTTGATTTCGTCATCCACTTCGTGCTTTCCGTTCATCCTGGGATCCATATTGCTGTAAATATCAATTCTCTTTTTACTTTCACCGTCAGCAATCAGTAAGTTTCACTGCTGTGAAGAACTGCGAGCTCCCACTTCCACTTCACAAGTTCTACTTTATGACGTGAGCGCCATCTAGTCGATGTCGCGTGCATTGGTTTTGTATACAAAACATCCACTCCAGCAAATTTGATACAAAAAATCAAAATAATAACATCGACGCTCTCGATAGCCGGCGAAATGTTCTGAATTGAATCACGTGCTGATAAATTTCCAAAGAATTTTCATTTACTCCTATCGAGGAAATAGTAAGTGAATTTATCCTTCTCGCCAATTTAACCCTTCGGGATACGGAATTCTGTTGAAGCAGGTTTAGTATTGGTATAAATTTCATATCATTGAATCCTTTTGGAAGTCGACCTTCTCATCATAGTCTCTTCTTGACTTTTGTTTGTTTGATACAGGTTCACAATAAGTGGAACACTCTGACCAAAGGACAAGATCGGAATTATCTCAGAGTGTCGGACAATCGAAACAAGGCATTCATTGATGCCAAGAACGTAGTCACATATATTACGTACATACTCATTAGGTCAAGGCGTCAAGTCAAAGGGCACGAATCTTGATAAGACATCAAGACAACAACAGTAAATCAACTTTGAGACTGGTGATGAAGAAGACCTAAGCTATTGGTACATCTTCGTTATCTTGGTGCAGCCCATTTTGTGCTCGTGCAATCTAGTCATCTGAACTCTAGTCGTGCATGCCATAATTCTTGCTTCCAACATTCTGAACCAAGAGGATCACATCATCTTTCTACTCGTCCAGCAAGCTGTAAGTTTCATTTCAAAAATACGGTATTAATGTTTACATGAAGTGAAGGGTTTTTGAACAACTTTTTGTACTACTAGGGTATACTCCAGTGGAAAACAACTGCAATGGCTACTTTCAGCAGTCTCCTTTCTGCCATTCCAAAGGCTACTTTGAAACTCAATTTGTCACACACTGCACGTACCTGCTGCCAGCGGAATTTTTCTGTCTCGACTTTTCATGCTGGTGAGTAGGTATTTAATGCTCGAGTTACATCCAAGGCACACACTTATAGCAGCGCTAACTTCTAATTTTGTGTATAGCTCGCAAATTCACTCAAAAACATGAATGGGTCGATATGAATGGATCTGTTGGAACCGTTGGAATCTCAAAGTATGCGCAAGAATCCCTTGGCGACATTGTATACGCCCAACTACCCGACGTTGGTTCCGAGTTTCAACAAATGGGTAAAGAAATTGCTTGCAATAAAAAATCACCCCCTACAGCTTTTAATTCAAATTGCCTGTTGGTCTGAATGACAGATGAATGTGGAGCGTTAGAGAGTGTGAAGGCCGCCAGCGAGCTCTACTGCCCGGTTTCAGGAAAAGTTGTGGAAAAGAATGCTGATGTTGAGGCAACTCCAGGACTTATCAATACGTCCTGCTACGAAAAAGGTGACCTATTCAAGAACTTTTTCAAAAGTGAATGAGATTAGAACATTTCATCATCCACTGCATTTTTCAGGTTGGCTTTTCAAGATGGAGTTGACTAAGCCGGAAGAGCTAAATGAACTTATGGACGAGGCAGCCTATGACAAGTTTTTGAAAGAGCAACACGATTGAAAATATAACCTACATACATCATGAAGAACCGGAGTAGGCAGTAGTTTTCCTAACTTACACCTGTACAACTTGACTTTGAGCATGCTATGAATATCAATAAATACTTCTAATCAAAGAGGGGTTCAATTTCAACTAAGTTCGAAGATCGTCCAAACAAACTCCTAGAACAAATGAAAGCAAATACATAGCCCGAAACTAATCAAGACAAAATCGTTGCTTCACTGGCATAATCCAGTTGTGGAACATAACGTTTTGGCATGACATGACCTTAATGGCACAGAGAGTCGGAAAAAGCATTTACCTTCGTTATTTGTTCGAATTAAGCAGTTGAAAGCGTTGACGCGAAGAACACGTGGTGGTTGTAAACAAAATTTGCGGCAAAAGTTGTCAAACCTTCAGTTCTTGGTTACACAGTAGCACACTGGGTCAATAGTGCAGGAAACTATTATTCACTCGTAATGATTTGGTCTTGAAAATTGAGCGACGTATGCATCGATAGTCTATAAATTTTTAATTACAAAGGATCACTCATAGGTGAACGGGTGTTTATGTACCTGGCCCGGAGATTTCATGGAAGTCAAAAAGCGCATGTTTTAGTTACTGAACCGAAATTTGGCGGCTTTTGGTAGACGTCGATATATAAAATTCTACTCGATGACTTTTGGCGGGCGAATTATTCTGCAGCGAGAATTGAAGTCAAAACAATGGTACATGTACTTACGAACGCGGTATAACCAAGCGACATTGGCAAAATTATTTCATACTGACAACTTGACAACTGAAGTCCATCCTTAAGACAAATTGTCATTAGGAAAAAATCGCTCTAGCATCTTTTGCCGATTGCAGAAATAAGCTGGAAATGATACCGGTCGGTACTGCCTTGACCGAAGGATAACTCTGAAAGGTAAATGCATTAGTCTGACTGAATTCGAAAAACTTCTTTGTACTTGGTCGTGTTTTTGCTTTTCATTACTAGTTGTTATCTCATACTATGTGCATGTAGTTATTAAACGCAACATACATTTTCCACAGTTTTTCAAATCAAATACCGACATGGGGCCAGTGCGTAAGCCCCTTACTCAACCAAACGTCGCTAAAAATTCCGGCGGAAACAACACAGCTGGAAGTCAATCCCAACGGCGAAGGATCCGGCCGATCCATGATTCAAGTGACGAGGAAGAAGCTGGTTCTCAGCCATTGTTCTCTCAAACTTCTCAGCGTGCTTCTCAGGCCGTAAGCAGACATTCTGAATTCCAATTTTAGTGCTTTAAATTGATTGTGGATCCGTAAATTCGCTTTTCGAAACAGAATGGTCGAACCGAGACACAACAATCACTTCTAAAAGGACACAAGCCCGGACTGAAGGTCTGTTTCAATTTGATGCAAGCATACGATGTTGATTCTAATGCATTTTTTTCGTTCTCTAGAAAAGTGATGCGACCTTCAAGACACCTCAGCCTCCCAGCTCGAATCGCAACCAGAGCCTCGTTCAAACTCAGTCACAGCGGTCACAAAAATCAAAGGGCAAGGTGCAAAATCGTCGAGAGCTTTATGACAATCCACCTTCCGAAGAGGAAATGATTGAAGCTGTCATCCACTACATACTTTGTCGACAAAGCAAATCATCTGTGATTCTTAGGACAGATATCATTAGGGAAGCCATGAGAGGACTTCGTAATATGTTCATGGAAGTCATCGAAAACGTCAAGCAGATCCTGGATGAGGTACGTCAAGAGATTTTGTGTTTTTGGTAATCCTGATCATCATGATGTAAGCGATCATATATATATAACATTTTGATGATGTTGTTGGCAGAAACTGATGCTTCAGCTAGTCGGCTATGAAAAATCAAAGCGTAAGGAGCTGGACGAATGGGATTCGTACATCCTGGTTGGTCGTATACCTTTCAGCGTTCTGTGCGATCCGGAAGAAATGGGTGACAAAGTTGGGATGTCACAACGGTATTTGCTGATGATCCTTGAAATAATGTTTATGACCGGAACGCCACTGGAATTAGGTGAGTTCGACGTTTGACAGTTGTGCAGGAATGAACTTCATTGAAAACAAATGAGAGTGTAATTATTTTATTTAATAAATTTTTCCAGATCAAATGTGGGAAATCTGTGACCGGTCCAGGTTTGACAGAACCTTGTGCCCCAATGGGTTTGATGACTTTGAGAAGTTCATAAAGACTGTAAGGAACTGCATGAGGTCAGATAAGCATCAATTGAATCTAATCCAGCTATTAATTGTAAATTTCCAGGAATATGTCAACAAATCATATCTTTTAAGAAGAGACTACACTCAGTCAGCTGAAATAAGAAAGAAACCCACATATGAATGGGGAATGCGATCCACTTATGAGTACAACAAGCTGAAAATGCTTCGGAATGTTGCTAAGGTAAAAGGAGATCAAGTTATTCTTTCTGTTCAATCGCCAGAGGAATTAATATCTGATTTTCACCATCCTAGACATTCAAAATTCAAGACTTGAAGGTATTCTCCCATGCTTACTCGGACGCCAAAAAGCAGATCCAAGTATATGGAAGCCATAACGAAAAGGTTGAGCTAAACCGCTTGGAGCAAAGCATTCGCCCTATAGACGGCTCTACTGATTTCGACAATCAGAACGATTATGTTCGAGATCTAATTGACAAATTGAAGGAGACACGGGGTGGTGAAAATCAGCAGAACCAGGATTCGTCGCCTAACTCTGATCCAAACGCCGAGACTCAACCGATGGACTTTGACAGTGAAAGTAACAATGACGATAGCGACTAGGTTTACATTTTACATAACATACGGAGAATTTTCTGAAAGGTGGAAATGTCATATTTCAAATTGAAACATGTCATTATAATTCCTGCTAAAGCATGCCTTTATATCATAGTTAAGTGTGTAACAATACATGTACAATGTAAATTACATGGTGTGATTGTAACGTGTGATGCTTTCCGTCCTTTACTTTAGTACCCCTTCTGCATTCGATTGACACACTAACTTGACTTATAGCCGCAAGTATTGGATTATTAAACAGAAAACGGTTCCGGAATTTTGAAATTACATGGTGTCTTCCTTTCGTAGTTTGCTGACAGTGGAAATTTCAAAATCACAACAGAGACTGAAGCTAAAGCTAGCGAATGGAACTGAAGAAAGAGAAGGAGGGATATTTGAGTTCACCACGCGGTATACATTTTCCCAAAATGCATGTGCTCACAGTTTAGTTTTCAATTTTCAACGGAGTTTCTGTTGTCAAATTTGTGGTTCTGAAGATTTATAGTTCATTCAAGAACTATAGTCAAGCATCTGCAGGAGCTGAAGGTTTTGTGGGGTATTTACGGCTGTTGATGCCTTGTATCTCTGATTGACGGTGACAGTAAGTACGTAAGTTAATTAATTGTTATCATACTGACTCGACGGACAATGAGTGTTACTTTCAGTGACATGATATCAATTACAGTTTCGACAACAGTTCAAGATGGGCAGGGTACGAAACAGTAAAGATGCTCACCGATCGGGGCCTCTGAAGCAATCGAACAAAAAACATAAGACTGGAAGGCATAGGAGTAAAGGAAATATTGACAAGGAAGGAAGGGGTGAGGATCTGTAATTATTTATCGTCAAAATCGTGGATGTACTGGCACTTAAAATTGATCGTGGATTCTAGGTCGAACTACATCCATCAGTTCGTTGTCGAAGCGACACAAAATGGCTGTCGGCAGAACCGAACGCAGGAAACAGGCGGTGGCCATTCGGGACAAGAAAATTCAGGAAGTTCTTGAGCAAAAGAAGAGATTCGGAGGATCAAGAGGTGCGCCAATAACGATCGCTATAATTCCCCTGTCAAGCATGTCAAATCCAGTGCTAACAATGAAACACATGTTGGACAAGCTTCAAAATGAAGCAAAACTTCAAGGAACTGTTGGTGACCATACAGCTTATTTGAGGTACCAGCCGAATCGGGAAATGCAGTGTTATTCGATGCTTCGAAAATCTGATCAGTAATGTTTGTGTCCTACAACCAGGCTTCCTAATGGAAAAAATGTAACCGTTGTTGTTCCAACATCAAAGGACATCTGGTGTGTTCTGGACATCATGAAGCTTGCTGATATCACTCTTTTGCATGCTCCAAATCTTGAAGCTTTGTCTGATGAGACAGTGACGCTATTGCGAGCTGCTAGAGAGCAAGGCATTGTATCACCTCATGTAGGAGTTACCTCGCCGTTCTCGAAGGTATTCTACATTCTGACCGGCTTTTGACTGTTTTTCAAACAATTTTTAAGACATTTGGGTATGTTTCAGGCTCAGGAAAAAGCGTTTATTAAGAGTCTTAACAAATTGTTCATCTCACCAACAAAAGTGCATCAACTGCAAACGGGAACTCATATAACTAATGCGTTGAGAGCCATGACATCTGCTAAGCTGAGCACACCGAAACAATGGGCTCAACGGTCATCTGTCTTGATAGAAGAAACAAAAACGGTTCACCTCACCTCGCAAGAATTCGGCGACCTACTACCTGGATTAGAGCCTGAAGACCGCTATTTCAGCTTACTTCAAGTCACTGGCACCGTCAGGAAGAGAAATCTGAACCCCCAGCGACTAGTACACATCACTGGAGTAGGAGATTTCCGCATTCTCCGCGTAGATGTCAATCCGATCGATGATGTTTGTACTAACAGCGGTTCTTTAGAGTCTCGAGTTGATATTCCAGCTATCCCACCGCGATTCATGTATGACCCGAAAGCAGTGTTACCGGAGGATTTAGAGACAATCACCTCTTCGCAAGCAGGCAGCGATATGGAAGACATGTCTGAGGATGAAACTGCTGACAGTGATAGGGAAATGGATGAAGCAATAGAAAGTCTTTTTGACCGTCAACCTAGCGAAGTTTCTTCTGACGTACATAAGAAACGTAATGTCCCGAAAGGAACTTCTGATTATCAAGCTGATTGGCTAGATCAGTCTGATTCAGAGGAAGGAAGTGTGACTGGGTCAGAAGACGAAATGGAATACGAAACTGGTTCTCAGGATGAATCACAGGCTGGCGATGGCGATGATGAAGATTGGGAAGAAGAGCAGGAGCAGCTCAAAGTTGCCAGAGGTACAGTACTTATATTTCGAATGTTACTGGGGATGGCTAAGCTATCTACAGTCTGCAAATGTTTAGTTTGGTTTACATTACAGAAGCTCGAACTGAGGCAGAGTTCCCTGACTGGGTGGATACCCCCCTGGACCGTCCAGCGAAGGATCGGTTCCAACGATACCGTGGTTTACAATCTTTCAAAAAGACGGCATGGGACCCTTACGAAAATTTGCCAAGAGAGTACGCGAAAATTTTCCAGTTCGCTAATTTTCGTCAGTCTCACAAGAAGGCTATTGGTGAATCAGACGAAGGCACAGGATTCATTCCAGTAAGTTCAATCCCTTCTGTTCATTAGCAATGAAGGAGCACGGCCAAACGAGTCTTAAAATGTTATTCGATTCGGTTTTCAGGTAGGCCAACGTGTGTCTATCTATTTGGTTCCTGAAACAGATCCTACGATCACCAACGTAATACCTCCCAATGCTGTTAATTCTGTTAAATCTCTAACTTTGACATCCCATTTACGACATGAAGGAAAGTTGTCCGTATTGAATGTGCTTCTGAACGTAACAGACGTCATAAAAAACAAAGAGGCGTTAGTATTCCAAGTCGGGCCTCGGCGTTTCTTAGCGAAACCAATTTTGAGTGATTGCAGTCCCGGAAACAAACACAAAGTAAGCATTGTACTCTTCCAACCCCCATTATCCATCGGCATTCAGAATTAAAATATGATTGTTGTCTTTTCAGATGTTGCGCTTTGCGCAAGCCAACACAAGTTGTGTTGCTACCGTAATTGCACCTGTGGTTTTTCCTACAGCTTCAGTACTAGTTTTTCGAGTCGCAAAATCTTCATTGGTAATACCGTTAGTTTACAGCCATTTAGAAAAATCGCCTTTGCATGTGGACTAACTAATATATGGTGTAGGTTTACGTTGGCGGAGGATCGGTCCAGTCTGTTGATCCAGCAAGGATTATCACTAAACGAGTCCTGCTCAGTGGATACCCACTCAGAGTGCATGGTAGGAAAGCCGTGGTTCGCTTCATGTTCTTCAACCGGGAAGACATTGATTGGTTCAAGCCTGTGGAATTGCGAACGAGATATGGCAGAAGAGGTCATATACGAGAGCCATTAGGTGAGTATAGTTACCAACACATCAATATCTTACTACAGCCGTAATTCAACAGCTCATGCATTTGCAGGTACCCACGGACATATGAAATGCATATTTGACGGACCTATGAAATCTCAAGATACTGTACTAATGCCCTTGTACAAACGCGTCTTCCCCAAGTTTAGTTACGATCCTTACGTTGGCCCATTCTTCATTTACGATCATTATGATATCAAACATTCAGCACTAGGTGCGATTTAAGTTTATACAAGCGAATGAATAAAACTTGATACACGTTAAGTTGAACGTTTTAGTCTTTATTCCAAACTGTTACGAACGCGGAAGAATTGCTGGAGCTGGAACACTTAAAAGTTACTGCCATGAAATGATGAAGTCTGTAAGTATCAACAGCTCGAGCTCGTCAAGTCCCTCTTCCAGCAGCACGACCAAGCAGGGTTCGGTTAAACATAGTCAGCGGAATTTCGTCATACTGTCCCAACTCAGTGAGATACCTGTAATTACGATAAACATAACAAAGACATCAATATGAATGATATGAATATGATTACGAACGTGGTTAGAAAATTTCACTACCTTGGAGATCGGAATTCATGGAGTTGTCCTGGGGGTGAGCGACGATAGTTGCCAGAGACGGAGTACGGCATGATAGATAAACTGGAGCAACGTCCCCGATTAATCCGGGATGGTTACAGACCGTACTCCTGATTAAAAAACAATACATTTCATAAATTTGAGTTCCTGTTCTAATGGCAGCAATTTTGCACTTGTACAACATACGGTTTCAGAAAGAAAATATCTTTGTATGAGGACAGTCTTGTTCAAAAGCGACATTTATCTCAGCTTCAACATAGTCTGGATTGAGTTATAGACGAATCTACCCTGCATATTGAACTAACTTAGCTGATCATGGGGCATTCTCAATTCCGAATTCACACGTCACCTCCATTGGCCGCCATTGAAGAAAGCCAATGTCCCAGGCATGGAATGAATCGGAAGGCGACCACTGTCTAATTTCTTGTACCCCACGTTCATATTACATGAATGCCCCGCTAGGACAAATAAAGACCCTTGACACAGACCTTCCCGGGAGTCATAATCGCAAAGTTTTGCAAATAACTCCCTCAAAGCAGGCGTGAAACTAAATTCTCATGTCGCTTTTGAATCTTTTAGCTCATTATCATCATTCAACCAGCCTTTAGATACGCTTCAAACATGTGGGGAGAAAACGTACCTGGTTTGCAAGAAGCTTGTCAGCTCATCTTCACCTGCTGTTAAGCAGTCTAAAATTTTGATCAACCGGATGAGCTGAACAAAATTCAACGTGGAGGGCCTTTCTTGCCTTTGGGCCAAGCCGGAAAGCTGGGTTTCATGTCTGACATATTACGAAATGTTTTTCTCAGCGGAGTATAAGACTGTACCTAACATATATTCTAGAAACTTGACCAAAAGCTTAATTACAGGTTAAAGCTTGCAATAAGAACTGTAATTGCAGCCTCGGTTGCCACCCAGAGAATGACGCAACTTTTGCCAAAACGAGCACTCGCTCCATGTCAACATCGCCATGCGGCATAGATCGCCAAAGATTTTTAAATTCGCCGCCGGCGTCAAGAATATCTGGTGCTGTTCATTCGTCATTAATGTCTGCGTCAGCCGGTTTTAAAATACACGTGCGCTTCTGTTATAACCTAACCTAATGTTTACAGCTCCTGTTGTTTACATTCTGACGAATGGTTAAGTGTGGATCTCCGAAGATTTTAAATAATGGCCTCTGTCGTTACGAAGGCTTTGCCTCAGAAGAAGTACTTTCGACAACGGGCACATTCCAATCCAATCAGTGACCACCAGTTTGATTAGTAAGCAACACTTTGTGTAATTATAAATATCAAATGGATATTTGGTAGAACTACATTAACCGAATTTTAAACTTCAGTCCAGTAAGACCAGAAGATGTCAATTGGTCAACCTGCTATCCAACATCGAAATTTGTGGACCCGTCAGTAAGATTTCTGGACATTGGCTGTGGATATGGAGGCTTACTAGGTAAAGATTTCTAACGCTTCCATCCTGTTCAGGGATGTTCAGACGCACTTACGACACGCACGAAATCGATGATCAACAATTCCCGCACTATTTCACCTGTGCGTCTGTTTTGTGCGGGACGCAAATCCATGTCTGGAATGAGTTTTCAAAAAGTGTTGTGTGCGTTCCCCACAACGATGCGACCCGCACAGTGTGAGCTCTCGAGTTGTTTCATGGGGGGAACTTTCAAAAATTTCAAAAAATTTCAAAAAATCATCCTGAACATGCCATGAATGGCTTTAGTGTTCAATCAATAAGTTCAACAATACTTTATTTTTCCCAACAAGCAAGCATGCCATGTAATTAAATATTTATGCCTCAACTATTATAAGCTCCAGAGTCAACGAAAATTCATTTTAATGTTGATCTAACCCCGCACCCATGACGCAATATCATAACAACTGCTTTGGTGCGTTGCGCACGATTGTGGTGAACGCACTTCACATTTGCCGACTTTTCATCAAAAATCACGCACAATTGAACGCACCCTTTGATCATCGATTTCGTGCGTGTCGTAAGTGCATCTGATCATCCCTGATCCTGTTTAAGGCTTGAAGTTTGGATTTGGTTTGAATTTTATTTTACAGTCGCCCTCAGCCCTTTGTTTCCGGAAAAGCTTATGCTGGGGATGGAAATTCGCGTGAAAGTTCAGCAGTACGTCGAACATCGGATTCAAGCGTTACGCGAACAGAATGTCGGAGAATCCTATAGTAACATCGCTGTAATAAGAACAAATGCGATGAAGTACCTTCCAAACTTCTTTCAGCGGGGGCAGGTAAGCGTTCCTGAGCTATCACTGCAAATTAAAGCCCATTTAAGACTAGAGCTTCCACGAACTGTATGAACTGAAATGAGTTCTATGACTTCTCTTGCAGATTGAAAAAATGTTCTTCCTTTACCCCGACCCGCATTTTAAGAAGTCCAAATACAAATGGCGTATAATAAATGAGACATTGTTAGCAGAATACGCATATGTACTTGCAGAAAACGTAAGCCGCGCTTTGGTTATCCTTGGTATCCTTTAGTTTTGCCTATTTTCTAATTCAAACGGTTTTAATTCAGGCAAGGGTCTATACTGTGACAGACGTTGAAGAACTGCATATATGGATGGCAAAACACTTTGACGAGCATCCGTTATTCGAGGCCGTTCCCGAAACCGAGCTGGTAGGTGTCTAAGAAGAAGTTCTGATCTCATGTGGTGGATGCCAATGTCAGCAACTTTCACTATTTTAGGCCGACGATCCAGTGGCAACGTTGGTGATGGATAGTACCGAGGAAGGAAAGAAAGTTTCGAGAAACAAGGGAAGCAAATTTATAAAAGTTTTTCGAAGAATAAAACCAGAGCTTTAGTCTCACTCAGAAGACAAAATCACAAGGAATAATAGCCGAGTTATTAAGCTATCGGTATCGATGGAAACTGGGTGACTCAATCTCTGAAATTTGAAAACTCCTACCACATTTTGTAGTAATCATCAAAGTTGAACGATTTTGAAGAGGCAATCAACGAATATTTTGGGGATTTCTCGAGTTATTTGATCGCAATGAACTTCCCATATGGCAATCACTTGTCACCGACAAGAAAAATTCATTTAGCTTCAACCTGCGACGAAGTCAAGTTTGGAAGTCCTTCATACTTTCTACTATGTGGTTTTGGCGGTATGCTGTCATGTGGGCTAACCCACACTCTGGTAGTACCACTGGACCTGGTAAAATGCAGGATGCAGGTGAATAGTGTCAAATACCCAAGCATCCCGAAAGGATTCAAGGTTCGAGCTGTCTAGATTACCGAAAACTTTTCGAAAGTTTTTACTGAAAATCTTGTACCTTCCGTGTACAGGTTACGCTAAAAGAAGAAGGAGTTAAGGGTTTAGCAAGGGGTTGGTCGCCCACGTATATTGGCTATTCTATGCAGGTTGGTTTTGCTTTTGCGGAGTTCTTATCAAAGTCCATACGAGCAACTAAATTATCATTTTGGCTCAGGGTTTCTTCAAGTTTGGGTTGTACGAGTATTTCAAAGTGAAGTACAGTGAAATTCTAGGACCAGAAAAAACTTATGTGTACAGAACCTTTGTTTATCTGGCAGCCTCAGCCTCTGCAGAATTCTTTGCTGACATTGCTCTTAGTCCTATGGAGACCTTGAAAGTAAGCTTTTAGCTAGATCACTTAAAATCCCACTTTCCACTAGTTTCATTCGCAACCAAACTTTAGGTTAAAATACAAACCCAACCCGGATTCCCTCGGACCTTGAGGAAAGGCTTGCCACTTGTTCTGAAAGAAGACGGCGTAGGAGGATTGTTCAAGCCCCTAGTTCCGCTTTGGTGCCGACAGATCCCGTATACTATGATGAAGTTTGCATCTTTCGAAAAAACTGTCGAATTGCTGTACAAGTAAGATTGAATCACGAAATTTTCTGCAATTGTCCGTTGTTGTGCAGTAACTTTCTTAAATATTCGTCACCTTATCTTTCATAGACATGTTGTTCCTAAGCCTCGGGAGGATATGACAAAATCAGAGCAATTGGTTGTAACATTCGCAGCAGGATACATCGCTGGAATATTTTGCGCTATTGTTTCGCATCCTGCTGATACTATGGTTTCAAAAATGAGCCAAAGCAAAGGTGCTAGAGCTGGAGAAATTTACAAGAAAAATGGCTTTGGTGGATTATGGAAAGGCCTAGGAGCTCGGATTGTTATGATCGGTACTCTGACTGCTGCTCAGTGGTTTATATATGATGCTTTCAAAGTAGCCTTCGGAATTCCTCGACCACCTCCTCTGGAACCACCATCAGCATCAAAGAAAGAAACTTGAAGATTTGTCACAGTTTTATATTTACCTAATCGTTAATATAAAAAGCGCGTCGTTTGACTATGTATCAGGAATCACACTTGACAACAATGTTCCTGAACATGATATAAATGCAGAAGTGTTGGTAACTAAACTACTCGGCGAAAGGGTTCAGTCTTGGATCATAATCATCGTCTTCTTCAAACGGATTCTTTGATGTTTCTCCAGGGTCGTCATCTTCTAAGAACGGATTGCTTTCATCCTCTTCGAAGGGGTTTGGAGCAGAGGCAGTGTTACTTGCCGCTGCCCGTATTGTCGCTGGGACCTCTTGCCGCTGTACAGGCTTACTTGTCTTTCCTCCGAACAAGGGTTGGTCAATCTTTGGAGTCTCCCTGGCTTTCTCACTCTGTACCCGAGGAAACGGCAAAGATGACGATAGAGCTGGCTGTCGGGAATCTACCCTTGCTGCGAATCCTCGCTGATCATCCTGACTTAGCGTTTCAGATCTGGGCACAACACGAGGACTGCTTGATGGATGTGTCTGGGAAGGAAGATCACGGGTTCCTTCTTGAAGGCGTAATCGAGCTTCCGAAACGACATCTGCAAATTTTTCGGTTGTATCGTATTATGCTTGGAAATATACTGATAATGTTAGTTAATCATGATCGAGTTTTCTCACTTTCTTTGGGAGTATCCACAGTTCTCAGCTTTTCTACTCCTTTCTTATGACTAGTTGCTTTGATTGCTTCTTCTCTCTTGAAGATTCCTTTCGCCAAAAAATCTGCTACCACGGAGAAAGCAGATGATTTGCTAGCACCAAGCTTTACTGAGAAATCTGCATCCATCGCGTTTCTAGAAGCTCTTCGTTTCTGCACAAATCAAATCATTTGTACCATAGTTGACTCCATTCAAGCGAAGAGGAAATAAAAAGCGCACAAGAAGGAAATTTATAAGCTTAGTGATGAGGAAATGAAATACCTCTCCAACTTCCGGCTCCAATATTGTTTTGTTCTTAGCCCAGCATATGGGACAATTTTGTTCATCCTCCGAAGAATTTTCGAAGCACCTAAAACACATCAACATTCATTACTGTGATATTAATATACCAGCTAAAGTTATTGAATGTAACTTGTAAGCCGTTTCTTAAAAATACTGCAATTTGATCAGACGTACTGTTGATGAAACGAATGAAGACATAGGAAATGAACAGATGGGAAGCCTAATTTCTGCTTGCAGGCGTTGCAATTTGAGCCTTGGAATGTTGATGGTCTAAGAACACGAGGATGTCATTAAAACTGAGTTAAACAAGTTCAATCATAACTAATCTTTTGATAAGTATAACTTACTTAGACTTCACTTTGGTTATTTGTGATCTGATGCTTGCTGCTTCTTCAAGCATCTTCTTAGCTTGTTTTTCATCTTCTTCGATGTGTTTCCTATCCATCACTTTGTTCAGAAAACTGCGGATACTTCCTAGCTTCATTTTTGTTTGACACAATCTCGTTAGAATAGGCAGTGGCTCCAAAAGGCCCAGGTCCAACAACTTATCTAGGATTTCTTCTACGATCGGTTGTGGACATTCAGACTGATTGGAACCCGTCTCGGAAGACTGTGTAATGAGATAAAAGGCATCTTTCCACAGAATGGATTTCACTCTGCCGTACTTCCTGCAGGTTTCTATGAACTGACTCCACATTTCTGGACATTTTTGAGCAGCCGCATAACGGATCGTCAGTAGATCATTCAGAAGGCCTTTTTTCTCATATGCGATAATTTCTCCTGGGAAGTAATTGTACTGTCAAGGGAAAATTTTAATGAGTAACGAAAGGGATGTAAAACGATTCAATGTTATAGCCGTGACATACCGTTTTACAGGCAAACAAAGCTCTTGCCCAATCCCAACTTGGGCAATTTGGAGCTTTAGACAGCAAGGCTAAAATCTTCTCATTCATTGCCGAGTTAGGATCATCCTTGTCATTTAGGCTCCATTGCATTAGATAGGCTTCAAGTAATAAATTCATCAAAGGTCCATCTTCAGTTTCAAAGTCCTGTTCAGATTTATCAAGGTTTCATAGTTACATACTCCACAATATTTCCACATGCAGTTTTAGATAAAGGTTACCTGCAATATACTCTCAAGAAGCGGCACGAGTATTTCTTGTTTGGAGATAAATAGCTCGACGATTTCTCTTTTAACGACAGATTCGCTAAGTACACGTACCACTTTCTTCCAGCCATCTAAACATCATTCGTGAAGTTGAGATTGTAACTAATCACGCAGCAAAAACATTGTATGTCATCAGAAAAATCTTACCAGCAGATTGATTGTCAACTTCGCTCAAACATCGTATCAGAGAGTTAGAAAATCTCTTCAACACTAAATCAGCTTGCTCACTTCGGACCACTTTATCAAGAACTAAGTAGAGGTCTTCTTTTAAAGGATCTGGCATGTCTTCCAACAGAATTTGCATTGCACTACCATACAAGTCGTGACGTATTGCAAGCTGGTATGCTTGCTGATGCATTCCTCCACGACGAAATACGTTAATAGCCGTTTCAGGTTCGAGAAAGTAGCATGATGGATCCTAAAAAATCGAATACTTTGATAAAGGAGCTCATACAACGGTTGAAATGAGCCGCAAGAAATCATTTCAATAATAATACCTTTACGTAGTGCTCAATTTTGTCATTCAGCTTTAACTTTGTGAGACAATTCAGTAGCAAGGTTGTTAAATCCGGGGTGGCACACTTCATTTTGTGAACAACTTCTAAATATTCCAATAGGTTGGCTATTCTCGAAGCGTCCAAATACTATTTTGGAAACCAATCACTAGTAGGTTAGAATTATTTCAACTTGACATATGAAAGCAATCATATAACCATATTACCTGACGTATCACATAGGAAGCTTCCAGTTTTCCAACTGTTTTGCAATACTGTCTAATAGCACCATCCAAATCACCTTTTTTGTACAAATGATCCCCGTACAACCTAAAAATGTCTGACATTCCATCCGCATCAATATTATTGCTCTTTGCCACCTGCAGAAAAGAATGAAATAGAAATTTTATAGCAATTCTTAACTTCTCTGAATTTGGTCAAATATTCCAATTTCAACGTACTGTGATTGCCAAATCGAAATGATTCTTTTCATAAAACACACTCATTTTCGTCTGCCAGTCTTTTTCTTTTAATTGCCACAAAGACCCATCTTTAGTGATGAAGAACAAATATCCCCATTCTGCAACGGTGACACTGATTGGCTCAGGTAGGGAGATTGTAGTTGCAAATGCGATGAACTTGTTTGTACAGTCAAAAACAGTCATATTGTAGCTATTGGAGAATAAAAGTCATTAATGAATTTTCTTAATTGTAGGCAGCTTTTTGTCAAATATTCATATACTCACGTCTCGATTCCTGACGTACTGATGATAAGAAGATAACCTCTGAAGAAATACAGAAGATATTTTTCCCCACTGAAAGCGTAGCAAGGTCCAAGATTTTCATGTGTGTAACAGTAAACGGCCTGTAATCATTTTTGGTTTCGTCAATGGCTCCAGATAAGGCGTCTGCCAATTTCTAGGTCAAATTAGAGTATCTCACTTACGTCATTCCTTCCAACAATGAAATGATCTTCAGCAGCCCCTGAGGTATAACAGCTACAGTTTAAAGCACATCCAGGATTATCTTGTAAGATCTGAAAAAGAAATTTAACCAGTTCAGCAAAAAACTGTAGCTGCCAAAAACCTGAAAGGCGGTAGTCATAAATACATGCATACCTTAACTTCACGGTCTCGAACAGTTACATCGAAAGAAAACACCTTGTTTTCCGATGACGCGAAAAGTATAGTGCTCGTTTCAGTAGTTTTGAAGTTTAAGCCCGTTATCTGTTTGTGGTCACCAGCGGTTAGCAGTGGTCTCAACTTCAAAGTTTTACCTCTGGTCACTTCCCCTAAACATCAGACGTGCAATAAAGTTCCGAATTACACGTATCATGCTACACAATTATGATTTCATGAATGCTTACCTCGGTACAAGTGGAGCAATCCGTCATTGTATCCTACGGCGAGCAACTGGAGATTTTCATGAAAAGCGAAGCATGATGGCGGTACCGACTGATTCAGCTTGTGATCCCTGGAATCATTTCTTTATATAATTCAAGCTTCAAACACCTTCTGTAACAGCTAATGAAGTTATCGTACTTCTTCAAGATCAATTGGCCTTTTCCCAGTTCGAATTCCAGCACCGTTTCGTCCCAGAATTTTAGAGAATAAGAATCATTAGCGTCTTTCTGTGCATTAAAAATAGAAAAAATATTTTGAATTCTCTGAAGGCAACTGGTAACCTGCAAAAGGATTAGTTAGGCTCTTACCCCCAAAGTTACTAGCAATGCCGAATTTTTCATTTGCACCATTTGCATCACCCCTTTGACATGCGCTATTGTAAAAGTAGTTGCATCCAACTGGCGAGATATTGCATGAATGTAGCCTTCCGAATCACCCAGAAATATTCTCCCCCGTCCACTGGTCCCACATTGAATTTGATAGCCCTGTAAGAAATTCAATTACTGTACAGTTTTGAGGATGTTGATAGGTTTTCAAATCAATCGTCAAGTCCACGTACTTTCAAGTTATCTTTGATGCTGAAATCCCGCTCCACTCTCTCCAAATCGAAAAACTGGAATCTCCGACACTGAAAAAACAAAACCGATGATTTAATCAACATTTTCAATAGTTCGATCGCAAGAACCAATAGGTTACCTGAAACAGAGCCATTTTCTTCTACTTCATGAAACAATTCCCTTTAACTGTACTCACATCCGCCCAGTTTGATAGCCGAAAAATTCATGCAACTCTTTTGTTTACAAATTCAATTAACGCTTGAATTCATCACTGGAGAATAAACTAACTGACCGCTGACTGATATGGGTAGTCTTAGACTTCAGTTTAAGCTAACGCTAATATTTATCACTTGCGTTTCAAAAACGTCAAACGTCTAAACTTATTCGATATAAAACAGGGAGTGTTTGTAAATACAGAATAATCTGTAGTACCGATGATTAGCATCTTGTTGCTGTCAAAACAGATGAGCTCTGCCCACTTAAGGCTTTTTAAATTTGCCGCTCTTTTGCTGGTTACACGCTCGATGGTATGTCCGTGATCTCGATGGTCCTCTTGACGGACCGTCAGACACCTTGCTATGCACCATACATTTGTCCTTAAGCATCTACGCTAAACGGCAAGCGAGGAAAAGCGCTTAACAGCGAAAACTTTCTCCTCTCCTAATATTTTTTTTAAGAAGGAAGAATCTATATGTAATTTTGAATTTAGCAGTGGAAAATAAAATACAAAATAAGAAATGAAGTTTGAATTTTAATATCTCAAATCTCTGATCATCGGCGCAGCTAATGTAAGTGTTACAAACGCGTGCCGTTGCAGTAGCTGTTGGATTGCTCGTTTTGTTGGAATCCAACTTTTGAAAACTGACTTTAATGAAATACGTAAGCAGATTAAGTTCTAACTTGTTGCAGTTTATGACGTGTGTCTACCCTTTTAGATGGAAATTCAGCTTCCACCTTGTTCATTCCAATGGCTCAAGCTACGATCAGTACTTCTCCTGAAAATTTGGCTTCCGTGACGTAGAATTTCACTGACTGCTTGTTGGTAGCCAAAAATTGGTCATCGTCGTCTGAAAGGTACTGACAATAAAGCCAATCAAATCAAATCAAATCAAATCGTGAATCCGCTTCCACGCATCTCGAGATGGATGTACACCTGTTTTTGCATTATATATTCACACAATAAACGAGTTGCATTTTGTCGAAAAACTTTCTGCAGCAAGTTAATGAAAATAGCGAATGAGCAACAAGATTATTGAAGGATCGAAGTGGTTTTGTAACTTTTGTTAACGAAAGTTTGTTGTTGTTTGGTCATGTTTTGAGATCATGCAAGTGAAATCAAACGTGGCGAGAAGCTGCAGTGGTCCTTCGGCTCGCCCACTGGTCACTACAAACAACTTTTACTTTCAGTCAGTTACCTAAACATGATGGTGATGATTACCAACTTGTTCTTTGACTTTGCGTGTAAGCGTAATATGCCTTGGTCGATTATCAGCATTAAGTAAGTGCACTGCGCTGTCATGGCGTGTCTACGGTGCACAAGTTGCTTGCCATTCGAATTCGAATTACTTCACAGCGCAGCGTCTCCTCGCGCGAGATTTCACCTGTCAAGTGTACGCGCCATTAAAGCCGATTGATGATATCGATACAAATTGTAAAGAAGAGGAAGTTACAGCTAAGGGGAAAAATTCCAATGACGCTTTCATGACGGGTTCATTTGTCGGAAATGATAAAAAAGAAGAAAAAATGTCAATTATAAACGCTTATATTTCCGACATTTGTGAGCACATTTGGCATACATTTCTACTATGAGGTTTGTGGAGTAAAGCAATAAATATTTGTCATTATAAATACAAGGCAATGACGTCAAGCTGAGGAAAGGACCAAGGTAAACTTACGTACACAAGACAATTCAGGAGAACTTCTCCTAATGCTAGAATTTCTAGCCTAGAAATGGATGAAAAATTCTAGTTCTTGGGCTTGAAGACAGGAGAAGGTCGAGCTTTAGGTTTCTTGGTTACAGGTGGAGCGCCTGGCGAAATGGTCAAAACTTGGAGAAAAGGTTTCGGGGTTGTGGTGGTTGAGTTGATGAATTTGAAATACACGGAAGCTTTTTTCATCTTTTGGAAGTTGGAAACTGGTGGCGGTGTAATTGTGATGGCGATAGAGCTAATTTGCTGACTTTCTTGGGCTTCAAGATCGCCGTCTTCGTAAGGGTCCAGCGGTGGTCCAGCAATGGACTCGTCGACGCTGTCCAACAAAGGGTTGATTGTTGGCGCAGATTCGATCGAAGACTTTGAAGTTGTGCTCGAAGAAGACTGCCTCTGGCCATGCTGAAGCGGAGCAAAGTAATTGTGGTGGGGATGAAGTGATTTTGGAGTTGGAGTAGTCAGGAACTTTGCCGGTGTTGGGGTTGTTGATGCCCGGACTTTGGTGTTTTTGGAAGAAGTTTGAACTACGGAGACTGACTGCTTTTTGCTGTATGTAACTTTGGTGCTGGTTTTGGTTTGAGAAAGCGTTTTTGATCCGCCCAACGGCTTTTTACTCCTAAAGTAAAGGCTGGTTGTGAAAGGGGGCGGAATTTGAGAGCTCGCGGTTCCTGATTCTTTGTCCAATTGAGAAATGTCTGATGTAACGTTAAGTTTTCTTGGTCCGTTAGTGGTTTTGTTAAATAAGGGCAAGAGGTCGGGGTGAGAGTCAGTAACCAAGGTCAGGTCGTCGGGTCGGTTCTGATCTTGGAAGGCTTTACCTCCGGTTGGCTGAAAAAAGTCATTTTGGTCAGTCAAAGAGCTGTTTTTGTTATAGTAGTCAAGCGGGAATTTTATGTCTGAGTAAAAACGTTTTGCGTTAGAGTCGTAAAAAAGTTTAGGTTTTGTACCGGCAGTCTGAGTTGCTGGAGCGGGAGTGGGAGCAGCGGCTGACGAATCTGAAGAGCCTTCGCCATTGACCTGAACGAGGTATGAAGTGTTGGTCTCTGAAGCAGCGTGAGACAGGTCAGCGGATTCAAGAGTTGCACCAGGTTCGATCATGGCGATGAGCTTGTTGATATCGAATGGATGACCGCCATAGGTTGGAGCGTTAGCGTCGGTAATGACTTCGAAGACTGGATTGCCACCATCAGTTCCTTGTGAGAGGATCTGAACTCCTGGAATACCACTGTTTTGATACACTGAATTAGCGGATGGAGCTTGGTATTGGGAAGTTGGAGCCTGATATTGGGCGGCTGGGGCCTGATATTGTTGTTGTTGTTGTTGAGCTTGGTGTTGAGCGGCTTGGGCCTGATATTGCTGCTGTTGTTGTTGAGCTTGATACTGAGCAGCTGGAGCTTGATATTCGACATAGTTGTTCTGACGTTGAGAGCCGAAACCGCTGTCAATAGCACTGATGAGCTGTGCCAATGGCTGGTTGTTCAAGGCTTGGTTGGCAAACTTTTGGATGGCTTCGTCATCACCGGCATAAGCAGCACTATCAGAAGCGGTAGGAGGAGCGTACTGGACGTTGATTTGGTTTTGCTGGGGAGCAGCATACTGGGCACTGTATTGTTGCTGCTGTTCTGGATACGCTGGAGACCCGACAGGACTTCGGATTGGGCCAACTTTGACTTGGGTGTCAACATACTGAGCAGTGGCTGGGGCAGCATAGGAACCTTCGTCTGAGTTGTCACTGGCAGGGGCTCCGTAGGCGTCCGATGGGGCGCTGGGGCTTCTGTATGCAGTGTCGAAGTAGTCTGGTCCTACGGATTGGGGAACGCTTGGAACTGATCCAGTGTGTTGCTTAGGAGTGGCGACTGCAACCGAAGGCTTGGTGTAAGTGGTAGGGGCAGTGTAGGCTGGTGGAGTGTACAGATAATGTGGTGTCTGATGAGCCTGGTTGTAGCTTGTGGTTTGGACAGTCTTGGCTGGAGCGCCATAAGCAGCTTGGACTTGTTGTGGAGCGTAGTACTGCTGGGTTTGTGGGGTCAATGTGATCTCCTTGGTGTTATGGTACAATAGGGTGGATGGGACGACTTCGATTTGTGGCGATTGGATGGCATAAGGGGCCGCTGGAGCGGATGGGATTGAAGTGTAGCCGCCGCCAGAGGAGAATGGGCTTTCGTAAGTGGTCTTGGTGGAAGTAATGATCACTTTTTCGGGGAGTTTGCTCTTGGTGGTGTAGCCGCCATAGCTGCTCTTTGGTGGTTCAGGCAAGATGATGGCCTGGTAAGTTGGGACCTTGGAGGGCGTGTGGTGGTACTTGGGGAAGGAGGGGAACTTTGGAAGGTAATGTGGGATCTTGGCGAATCTGGATCCGAGCCATCCGAAGATTTTTGAATGTCCTGACTGCTTTACTTTGACTGCATGTTCTTTGTGACCATGGCCGTGACTGTGACTGCTGTATCCGCCATGGCCTTCGGATGGAGGTTCTGGGCGAGCTTGGGCATAACAAGCTAAGAGGACTACGACGAGTCCTAATGTCGCTAAAGTTTTCTGTGGGGAAGTAATTCGAGAATTGTAGAACATTTTTTAGGAGCCTGGGAGCTTCTTCATGAAGTTGCAATTGATCAAAGTATAAACTTACCATTTTATATTTTGTAGTCTTAGAATCCTTTTGAAAACTGAATAGCACTTGACACTTTGAAGAACACACCGATTGCCCACCTGATGAATTCTGTTAGAGCTACGAAGAAAGCGCAATAAGAATTAGGCACGGAAGTGTTCGCTTGCTAGCGAGTCATGATTGGTAATGACGGAAACTGAGGAAAGGATCGACTCTTATAAACTCGGAAGTGGCATTAAAAAACTTGACAGAAAATGGCAAATGGTAAATGGCGTGCTACGTACGTAGCAGTGGACATGGGTGGGACCCTTCGCTTTCCCTCAGTCGGCAGTCAGCAGTGTCAGCAGCGCTTTGGAGCGCAGGCCCTACCCTTTTCATCGATCGAGGGTCTTGACTTGTGCAGTCGCGTAATTTCCCTTGACCCCTTTGTCTTATGTCTTTGGGCATAAAGTGCAAAGATGCAAAATAATGTGTAAAAGTCAATATCCGCGCTCATCTGACACCAAGGAATCGCCGCGCTTCCAAAAGCGCTTCTTACTTGAGGGTTTCTCGCTTTTCGCCATTTCATTCTTCGCCTTCTTCTTCTTCTTCAATCAATGACTTGGTGCAAAGGATGGCAGACTGACTGTGTGAGACTGTAGTCACCAAAATGGAAAGCGGTCCAAAACCTGATCTTCTTCTATTATGTAGTTTGTATTCACCAAACTTGCGAATATTCGCCTCTGTCTTGTGGTATGGAAGCTGCGAAAAGATGTTGTTATCCCACAGACGTATCACGTTTCATCTTGATTCTTGATTAATGCAGTTTTTCAATTGAAAACGTAAACAACGTTTGTCGTCATCTAACCACATTTGCTTACTGTTACTGTTAACTGTTATATAAACCTGCATTTCGAAGACGACGTTGACAATTTCTCAAACCTAATGGATGACCATTAACGGAGGCCGAGATTCAGGGCTTTTCTATGAAAAAGCCAGTTTCGTAAATGGTGGAATGGTGGTGACAGACAAGTGAGCTGCCAATAAATCAGCTTTTTAATTTTTCATCAAAACGGAGCATTGGTTTCTTTCGAGGTATAAATTAATAATGTAACTCCATGCATCGTATCTATTGACAGCACCTCACCTGAAGGTTAAAATATTAAAAATCTGTAACTGTTGTGGGTGTTAAAAGAATCGTGATATCGGTTTTTATGACAGTGCTAAATAGTCGAGAGAAGCAGGTGTTGTATATACAGTTATGAGTTTGTACTTGAACTTGATTGCTATAACTTTATCAAGGCAGACTGTTTGTTGCTTTTTGCTCTATATTCACGTATATCAAAAGTGAAAATGTCTCACGATGGCCATTGTGCGTACGTGATCTTTCCATTTTGATGTTGGCGTAAGGCTCTTACAAGTTGATATAGCGATTAATCATTAATCATCAACCCCGCACTTGCTTTTCACAGTGATTGATTCGACTCATACCGCAGGCCACGCACATGGTCCCATGGCCGCAGCGTATGAATTAATTGCTATCAAAAAGAAACTTTTGGTAGACAAACAATAACCGGATTCGCTTCTATACTCACTCGATATGCTCGCCGTTTACGGGTTCTACCACCGCAATCGCATTAAGTAGAAATTAAGTAATTCATTAACATGAGAGAAATGGAGATTAGGCATCAAGTTCAAAGAACATTTGAATGGCAAGATGTTGCTTTGAATTTGTGGTAAAAGTATCGTGACTGACTGATGATCAAGAGTTATTTTACTTGTTTATTAACTTTTTATCGCTGTATAATTGTTCACAAAGTTAGCCCTTTCTTTTTACAGCAAAGGTTTCGAAAAGGCGTCGTCAAATTATATAAACATTCAAGAGATTCACAAAGAGCATGTCACAAAGTATACAATTTGACCTTTTTATAATTCTAAACTATATTCTTTGCATTGAGTAAGTAAAGTTGGTTCAGCTAAAGATTCACGTTAGTTAAAACAAAACGAGTATTAAGGAGTGAAAAATAAAAAAAATTATCAGCTTATTTGAAAAACAGGTGCAAAGCAAGCTCGGAACGGGCCCTGAATTAAACAATTAAAGCTACGGCAAAATATAATTGGCGTGTTCTTAAAATATAGTGGTTTACAGCAAAAGGGTACGGAGATTTGATAACGGGTTGCATTCACAAAACGTTTCATAACGGGGACAGGTACAAGTACATACACATGAACTGTAAATGGGTTATTTGATAAAGCTCAAAATAGGTGAACTCAGGCACCTGTTACGGATATAGGAAAGGCGAAGAGAGTTGGTCAGGTCAACCTGGGCCACTGGAACATAACGGAATTTTACGTACAAAGAAAGTGACCTGGAAGGTAACGGAATGTGAGGAGGACAGAAATATAACAAGAATTACATTGTAAAGTTAAGCTGAAGACGTTCCACAAGAATGCATATTGCAAAGAAGGCTCTGACTCTGGCTCTAGATAAAGGAAGATTGTAAAATACATACAAAAATAACAATAGTGGAACTTGCCACAGGGCTAAAACTATCTTTTGGCTCTTAAAAAAGTTGATATATCTATAAGTAATTTATATACTCGATAATAACTTTACAATGCCTAGAAAACACACATTCAAGCAAGCTTATTGCATTACTCTCCGCCTTGAACACTACGTTGAAATCTGTTCATCACAGATGAATTGATCCCACGTTGTCGATAATTTCCTCTGGTATTCACAAGGGCGAAGGGGTTGCTTCTTCATTTCTTACTTAATTGGAATAACCTGGAATTTGATAAAGGATGAAATTATAATCCGGAAAAACTTGAAACTGACCGGGAGATATAAAAATGCAGTTTGTGCAGAATGGTTCAAGTGACTTGAAATAAATAAGATATTTACACATAACCCACAACTTGTCTTAAATAGCAAACGACCCGAAGGTTCGATCCCCGTCAAAATGTCAAAGCTGAAAGATTCATCTGGAAGCGCCAAACAAACCCCGAAACGCGGACTCGACTAAAAGCCGAAGGATGTCCGAATCTTCTAAGCGTCTCAGATTTCGCCTTTCTGAAGGAACAAGTAACATATTTAGCCCAAAATTTTGGAAAATTATATACATTTTTGCAAGAGATTTTTGGGCGACTTGAACGGTGCATTAAGTCATGCATAGAAACATGCAGTTCAAAATACAAAAATGGAAAGAATTGAATTTTGCTACCAATCAAAATCTTTCAGCTAAAATAGTTATCGTTTGTGAAATCGTTGGAGTGAGTTTTCAAAAGTCCGTTGTTCGTCTTAAATCGGCGTAGCGGTGATTTGGAAGCGATAAGCAATTGGTACATTTAGTGACGATCAAGCGTCTTACCTTTTTACCAAGTGGTTAGTTGTTGTACAAGCGTTGTTAAGCGTGCAGAGGTTTTGGGAACCAACAAAAGCAAGTGTTAGTGGACGCTCAAGTCTTCAACTACTGTAACGACGTTAACTACCAAAGTTGACACTAGATGGCGTGCAGTGTTTGGTTGGAAGGAAATTGCGAATAACGTTATATAAATGTGTACACTAAGACAATAAATTGACAATACGAGACAAAACAAAGAGTAGTAAAAACTAAAAACCAAGGATAAGAAGACTACCTGCTAGTTGTACGGGACGTTACAAAGTTAACGAAAATGGCTAAATAACTAAAATACACTGAAACATGGCTTTACAAAAATTTAACAAAGTGTGAGACTAACTGTGAGCTTGAGATATGGCAAACGTTACAAATCAAACGCACTCATTTTTCATGTACGGACACAAGCGGACATGTGGTGTAATTAAATCTATCCTGACTGAGATCAAGTGAAAAATTCGCGAATTTGTAAAAGTCAATCGTTGGGTTGTAAGGTGTCGAAAAGTCAGGAGATTTGGACAAATATGGCAATTATTTTCTCATGGTTGAACCGTAATACGTTTCAAATTTGTAATCATTAGAAGCTTGCTGCTGCATTTCTTGAGCTTGGGGCTGAACTTGCTTTTTCCTTCGAACGACTCGACGTCTTGATACTACTCTTCTAGACTGGCTGCTAGCGCTAGTGAAAGTATCATCGTCAGAATTGCGGTCTACAATTGTGGGCACAGCAACTTTGGGCGTAAAAGTGGTTGAGCTTGATTGTCGCATAATTTGCTTGAGCACTGGACCAGGTTCAGTGGTAGTTGAGGTTGTGGGGTTTGCTGTGCCCTTTGTTTTTGGAATGGGAGGAAGTGTTAGCAAGTCTTTGAAGGAAAGCTGAGTGGGAACTGGCTTTGGAGCTGATTCTTGAACTATGAGGTCGTCGTCTAGCGCTCTGGTGTCTGGGAGGGGAGTTGTACTATATAAGTGTTCTAGAGCGGGGAAATTTCCCCATGCAGCAGGCATTTTCTCAGTGTCTAAATTAATGCGGTTCCGGTTCATCCATGAAGGTAAACCATGTTGCCGGGAAACTTCTTTGCTAACGCGAACTTTTTGTCTTGGAACCCTTGCCCTTGGCAAAGTAGCGTCTTGAACTGCCCGTGTGCCCGAAGGAGACGTGAAGGAAACTGGACGACGATGGTTGCGGGTGTAGGTGGCGACTGGACTATTTTCTCTAGGATCATGGGAATGGTGGCTGACTTGAGGTTGGATCAAATTGACTTCAGGGTGAGCCTGGATCAGACTTTCCTCCGGATAAGTGGAGTACTGAATTCTGGGTCTTTGATTTCTTTCTCGAACTGAGACAGTTTGGGAAGTTGCCGTCGGAGGTGGAAGAGTCACTACGCTTATTTCCGGTTGGGTCTTGGTAAAGGTATTGTTGTTGTCGATTTCGTAGACATTGAAAGAATTGATTGGAACTGATGGCCTCGAAGTAGTCTTGATTGCAACAGCCGCTTCGTAGTTGCTAAATGGCCTATCGATTTGGTTCTGATAATTTTGATTGAATTTGAGTTCCGGACTGGGAGTAGAAACCCTACTTTTTCTGAAATTGTTTTTCCTGGAAGGCGGCTGGGGAGTTGTAATGGTTGCGGGATACGTAATTTTTCTAGTGACTGTAGAGTAAGCGTCAGGAGAGGGAGTTGTCGAAGGACGGCGGGTTGTGGTACCTTGAGTGGGCTTAATAGTGGTGCTGATGCGGGTAGCTCGGTAGGAGTTCAAATCTTGGACGGAAAATGGAATCGGTTTAGCCTGTTGCAAATAGTCTGGAGGCAACTTGTCTGCTTCTACTGTAATGAAGTCGTGGGTGGCATTGAAAGAAACTACTTTGAGAGGATTTGTTAGGTTGACAGGACCGTCGGCGTACACGGGCAGAACGAGACTGGGGCTGGTTTGGGGGGTTTGGGCGCTTGTGGCGGGTCTAGGCGTTGAACGAACATGGGGCCTGGCCGATGTCGACACGACTATTAGCGGGGCTGTGTCGGCTTTGGAATTATTATGACTGTTTCTAGCATAATATTCCGAGAACTTGCCTGATGGTGGTGCTTGTTGCTGTTGGAATTGTCCGTGAGTCGGTCCGGTTGCGGTTGGGAAGGAATTGTAGGAAGGGGCAGTGGGGAAAGAGGTCGAAGCTGTGGGACCAGACGGAGAACTTGGAGCTACTGATTGATAAGCCTGATTACTTTCTGCTGAGTGGGCTGAAGGGCCGCTGCAGCAAGTGCCTCCGAAAGTCGGCAGAGGCCCTTGTGGTACTACAGACGGAGATGGAGCTGAGGAATAAGCTTGATAATGCTGCACTGAGGGAGCTAGCGAAGGCTGAAGACTTGGTGATGGCGAAGAGTATACTGAAGCTACACTAGGCTGCTGAGCCGGAAGTGGACTGTATTGGAGTGCTGGCTCTGAATTATACCCTGACTGAGGTGGGCTTCGGTCATGAGACTGCTGTTGCTCGAAACTGGTGCCATCTGGGCTTTGAACTGAGACTGAGTAATAAGTATTTGGCACGTTTTGAATTTGGATATCGGAACCCAAGTTGGCAGATGGCTGCTGCTGAGAGTAACCTGAAGGAGCTGCTGGAGCTGAAGTCGCTGGAGCCTGATACGTATTGTCTATCTGGTTATTATTGTTGTAGTCTACTACAGGGCCGGTTTGCCGGGTATGAGATTCAGTCTGGGTTTGTTCAAAAGAATGGGTTAAAGGAGCTGCTTGGATTTGAAGGATTTGAGCAAACTGTTGGCTGACTTGTTGAGCCTGGTGTTGGGGAGCCTGAGTCTGTTGGTAACCTGAAGAAGCTGTGAGGGGAGGGGCGGAATAGGAATCAGGTTGGGGTGGGGAGGAAGGTGCAGTTTGTCCCAGGGTTTTCGGTTCTCGTCCACGTCCAATGATGGCTTCGTAAACGCTGAAGCTGTCAGTGTTGCCTACCTGACCTGGTGTCCCGTACTGGAAGCTAGACTGTTGAGGTGTCTGGTAGCCGGATTCTGTCGGTGCTGGTTGACTGGCTAAATTTTGATAGGATTCTTGTTGAAGTGAGTGACTATTAAGATTGTTGTTGTTGTTGTCTATCGAGTTGGTAGCTAAACTATTGTCATTAGAGTAACTATGATACTGACTATCGTGTTGTAGACTACGCGGAGGTACAAAAGGATTTAAACTAAGATCGACGGTTTGTTGTAGTGAAGCTGCGGAACTAGTGGAACTAGTGATTTCGTTTACAGGTTGTTGCAATGGAGGTGTGTAGTGAGCCGCTGGAGCTGAGTTAGTAGTGTAAGTGCTAGAAGATCCCGTGCTTGCTATGTTAGTAATGTGATTTTCTGTAAAAGCCACACACCGTTAGTAAAGTATCAAAAGGTTAGTTCATGGATCAAATACTACAAAAGTGCTATCATCGAAGGCTAGCAGACTACGATCTAGGAAAGTCAAGTGTAGGGTAAAGTACCTTGTGGCAAAGTCTGGCTGTATCCGTCAGAGTTTTGCGAGGCTTCCGAATAAGTCTGTGCATTAGAGCCGGCGTTGCTATAGGAAAGTGCTGGAGAAGACATAGGAGATTGATAAGTGGATTGTTGTGAGCTAGGATTTGAGTGAGGTGTGTATTGGGGTGGGGAGGAAGGAAGGCCATAAGCGTTATGGTTTTCAAGGTGGTTGTTGTTGTTAGTACTGCTTCCATCAGCGCCGGAAGGAGATGAGGCATAAGCGGAAATGTCTTGGGAAGTTAGGGCTGGAGCTTCTGGAACTCCGTACTGTGAGAGGTGCTGTTGCGTGTTATCCCCAGAACCTGGTTGATAGAGAAAAGGTGCAAGTGAAGGAGATGTGATTGGCAAAATTGTGTGAATTCGGTTTTGGTCATCAATGACCGAAGGAGTTAGAAAGAGATAGGTTCTGCTAAACTGATCGTCTCGCATAGGAAGGCCCAAAGTGTTCATGAGATCTTCTTCAGAGCTTGAAGAAAGCGTCATAGGAGAGGAAGAGGGGGAAATGAGATCATTTGCTGAAGATTCTGAAGCGGGATAGGAAAGTTGAGAAGAAGAGTCAGAATCAGATTCGGAGTAGCCGGAAGGAGATTCGGACTCAGAAGAGGCGTACTGAGAAGAATCAACTTCGGAAGCTGGCTCCGATGAAGGAGAAGGTTGGTGATAGGACAGTTGTTGGGGGTTTTGAGAATAGGAAGAAGAAATGTGATTGCTACGAGGGTCATAGGAAATTGATTGTTGGCTATTATCATCGTCTATACCCTGGTATTGTTGTTGCAAAGCTGGAGAATTGGCATAGCTGTCGGACTGGTGCGAGGCAAGTGAAGGCTGTGCGTCAGGCAAAGTTTGAGCGGAATAAGAAGTCTGCGAGTAGTCATTAAGCTGCGAAGGTGCTTGGTATTGTTGTGAGTCGCCTTCTGGGACAGTGAATGCGTCGTAGGCTGATTGCCCACTAGCGGGAGCGGGAGAATAAGATGGAGAAATACCCTTTGCAGACGAATACTGGGATGACGAGACTTCAGGAGCGCCGTAGGAGCTGGAAGGTGCTGGAGCACTGGGGGCTCCGTAGGAGTTGGAAGGTTGTTGTTGTTGTTGCTGTTGTGGAGCGCCATAAGAGGAGGATGGGGATGGGGCGCTGGGAGCGCCGTAGGAGGATGAAGGAGCCGGTGCGCTTGGAGCGCCGTAAGAGGAGGGTGGGGATGGGGCGCTGGGAGCGCCGTAGGATGAAGAAGGTGCGCCGTAAGAGGAAGCAGGAGAGCCGTAGGAGGAAGAAGGTGCAGGAGCGCTGGATGGAGCGCCGTAGGAAGAGCTTGGAGGTCCGTAGCTGGGCTTCGGTGGTCCGTAGCTTGGAACTGGGGCAGTTGGAGGTCCGTAGGACGAAGATGGGCCTGAGTTGTTCTCGACGGATTGGATTACGATGTAGCCGGAAGATGGAGAACCGCTGGAGCCGCTGCTGCTACCCCAACCGCTGCTGCTGCTGCCGCTGCCACTGCTGCTGCCCTTGCTGAAATGGCTGCCTTTTCCGCTTCCGCTGCTAGAACTGCCCCAGCCCTTGGAACTGCCGAGAGAATAAGAGCTGCTGCTGCCGCTGCTGGCCCAACCGCCGCCAGTGCTGCCCCAACCGGAAGAAGAACTGCTGCTGGATCCCCAACCGCTGTTGCCGCCAGAGTTGCCCCATCCTGTGAACATAATAAATTGAATGAGTTTTGGTAACTTTTTGACACGGTGGTCAGCAGTCAGGAGTACAAGAGGTGACTCATTGCGTGTGCTGATTGCGTTTTGACGCCGTTTGAGGTTTGTTGATCAAACTTTCACTTGCGAGTCGAAATGATAAGGTGAAGATTAAATATTGGGGTGTCACAAGACCATCCCTTGTTGTATGCCTGAATTGTACTCTGGTGATTTTGTGCATTAAAAAAGGGTTGATGTGGGTTTTTGGCAACGTGTTATAAATTTATGGTTGGCCGTTTCATAACGTAAAGAAACCAGAAGCGTGAAGTGGAAAATGAATGCAACCTTCAAACCGCAATATATGTAATGTGAAGGTGAGAGTAGAGTGGAACTGATTCCCGTAACCCAGTCGGTGGTTCACCCACAAATCCACATGTGGGTTCGACTCTTCTTGGTGCTCTTCCACCAAAGAATTTTTTGCAAAAAATTGCAATCTTTTTACGTATACCTGCGTCGAAAATGCTTCTTCTATGAATACGCTTGCGTTTAACAATCTTTTTGAGCCGACCTCCAAATTTGCCACGTTTGAGATAGGCGTCGTCTGTATCCACCTCACCGCTGGAATACAGGACATGGTCGGATCCTGAGGCTAATTTGTCATCGGATTTATTGGGCACGGAACTGGTAGTAGGAGGGGTACTGGAGGAAACTGTAGTTGTCAAGTCAGGCTGTGGTGTAGGTTTAGTTGCGTTAAAGTATTCTACTGGAAGTGTTTGGAAGGCGTTGTTTGTGGGCGTTGGGTACTGTGTGGTACGCTTGACTTCTTTTTTGGGAGTTGTGGAGTCAGAGTTGTTGTGGATGTCTTCACTGGGGTTGGCGAAGTCGAGGGCTGACCATTCTTTGCTGGGGAAAGGTACGAAATTTCTGACAACATCGGCGAGGGGTAAGAAGTTCCTGGGAACTTGGCCACCTTGCACAAAGTTTGGTGGTATTTGTTGATATTGGCCAGGAAGAATTGGAAGCCTTAAGTTTGAGTGGGATGTATTGTTGTTGTTGGCCTGGTTAGGAGCAGGTCCAGCATTTTGTTGCTGAGCAGCAGCAGGTTGTCCTTGCGCAGAAGAAGTGACGTTTCGTCCTCTGGTGTCCATGGGATAGAAGAAATTTTGAGGACTGACGACGCCGCCGTTAGAGCTTGCAGTCACAGGGAAGTACAGAGTTAGACCACCGGACGGATGGGGGAAGTAAAATTGGTATCCTGGGAGATCATTGGACTGGACCGGTACAATGTTGTGTGGAAAGAAATCACCTGGTCCCGGTCCTGGTCCTGGGAATCCAGGTGGAAGGCCGATATCATTGCCCAGTGGTGGAAGTGGTCCGGGGAAGACTTCAGGGCCTGTCGACACTGATGACAATGGCCCGCCAAGAAACGTCGGTGTGGTATCCAGAATCGGGTTCAAAGTAGGGCCTGGGAAACCGTCGTTAAGGAACCTGACACCGTCTAATTGACCTCGTAAAATCTGATGTTGTATCTGTTGAGGAAATTGGTTGAAATTCTGCATGATGAAGGCTTGAAGTGTATTGTTGGGTGTCAAAGCTCCAACGTTCTGGTTCACCGGTTGTTGCGGTTGAGAATTTTGAAGTCTTTGTTGTTGCTGCAGATTTTGGAGTTGTTGTTGCTGTTGCTGTTGTAGTTGTTTGAGCTGCAGTTCCTGCTGTTGCTTCAATTGTTGCTGTTGTTGCTGCTGTTGTTGTAATTGCTGTTGCTGCTGTTGTAATTGTTGTTGCTGTTGCTGGAACTGTGGTGGAGGTTGACTATAAACCAGAGGCTGAGTAACATAAGGAGCCGGAGTTGTATATGCACTTGAGGCCGAGGTACCCGTTGTTGGATTCAACATGTTTGACAAGAACCCGAAAAAGCCGGCGGGAGCCGGCGTCGTTGTGGTTGTCGGGGCGGGAGTAAAGCCTAGGAAGTTGTTCATCAGTGACCGAAAAACACCTGGACTTTCGGTTGCTGCTGTAGTATACGGAATGGTTGCAGGATTCACAATGTTTTCAACAGTGAAAAAGTTTTGGCTGTTTGAGGCCGGGGTTACGAGGAACTGGGTAGGCGGCTGAGGGATGTTGTTGCGGAACTGCTGGTTGTTGAAGGGTTGCTGAAGTGCGCTGGCACTTGCTCCTGATGGTCCCACGCTTGGGAAGTAAGTTCCAATTGCGTTTGCCAGAGGACTTTGGGTAATGGACACTTGATTGGCATTATTGTTGCCACCGCCGTAACCGCCGCCGCTGGACCAACCTCCTTGGAAGCCCATGGCTTTCCCAACGGCATTCATCATCATTCCCATAATATTCTCTTCCAAGGGATCCAGGTGAACTTGCTTCAGGTCGCCAGAGGGTTCGGAGAACTTTTTGGCCAATGTTGAAATAATTCCACCGACCAACTCAAAGGCTGAAGCGCCCAGTTCAAACTTTTTACTGATGAGTCCAGGGAGGACTCCCACTGCAAGGTCTGTGACGATCTTTGCAATGTCTGTGTGCACATGTTGTATAATTGTTAAAAGTCGGTTAGTGGTTGATCTTGTTGGTGCAGGGTGCGGAAGTGCGGTCAGAACTTGGCAAGTCAATATAGAATTTTTCCGGATGTAAAAACGATGCAACAAGTGTGAACGAGGTTAAGTAAATAGCAAAAAGAAGAAGAAGAAGCCGCAAGGAAGTCCTTGCTGACTGAGTAACAATGGGAATGTATGATTTCTCTTGTTATAAAATTTGCAGTTTACTTAATGATTATGAAGGCAACATGTTGTTGCATGTGAATACGCGGTTATTCATTATTCGCCAACACCTACACGCGTCTGACAGGAACAACGTTTCTGGGGATGGGAAATCCCGACTTGATATTCCGTTCTGATGATGAATGGCTCAAAAGGGGAAAGTCACACATGTGCTAATGAATATTTCCTCTTTGTAGACGTAATACCGGACTTGGAAAAGGAAGCAAGAAAATATATAGGTGGACAAACTGATTGTAATTATCAGATAAGTCTGTAACTTTCACATTCTTCCGATCACGGCTCTGTGTGTATGTCAAGCTAGGACGCGGACTCGTTCGTAACACTTGCTAAAATCAGCGCCTGAAGCCTTAAGCCCGGGAGACGTAGTACATGAAAACAGAGATGTTTAAAACTCGAGTTTGGTTTCCTGTTATAAATTATTCATAACGTGTACCTGCATTTAATATTCCTCAATAATCGGATGCTAATGAGCTTTGCTATTAAACGCACGCATTTTGGTCGTTGCTGATTTTTGTCCGTCTCAACAAACGTTGCGATATTTATTGTTACGGCTACACGAGGACTTTTTCTCTCTCCTACTTTTATTATGTAGAGCTCTTGAAAGAGAGATCAAAATTACAAATTAGGATACATGGACTGTCTGACTTATGCAGATGACGATGACTCGTCCCTACCTGTCCATTGATGGAAATGACAGAGGAGACAAATAATAAACAGGTGAAAAAAGTAATGATACTGCGAATTGGGAAATGACGCATTATTATATATATGTCCTACGTTACAAGCGAAACTGAGACCAATTTCAACAAGAGTCATTTACATGGTTCGAATGAGTCGAATTGGTCTTTGTTTTGAAATACGCTGCTGTGAAGAATACAAATATGATCTGGTTCTTATGACAGATCGCAGTGTATATCCACCGTCGTCTTTTGCCATCATTCAGAATGGTTCAACCTCACCCTGCATTTACTTGCAAAATCAATGAGTCATGTCTCAGTCGCAGAAATAACACTTGACCACCCCTATTTATCAACAAAGAATAAATAAATCTATGTTTCAAGTGGGGAAAGCTGATACCGAAAGTAGCAAGACTCAAATAAAGATCTGCATCGAAACGCCCACTCAGACGTCATCATGAGACCTGTGATGAAAGGGTGATATGAGGCATTGCACATGAGCATGTACTCCAAGTTGTAATCATAACAATAACAAAAGAAAGAACAACAGGTGAGATCATCTGTAACTTGTTCTTCGAGTCCATTTCTCAACCGCAAGGGGTATTTAAGATGCTGCTGTTAAATGGGTAATCGTGATCAGCCTCCCGCTTGTCTCAACTGTCATGTTTTTAAACTGTTGTATTGAATCCCTTTTTGAATTCGCAAGACACAAATTGATAATGTAAAGAAAGAAAGTTAGCTCGCTGTTGGAACCATCGAGTCCGCTGGACATATGCACGCTGGCTTGACAAACGGGCCAGTCTAAAAACTTGAAACATCGATTGTAATCTGATATGACAGGTGGGAAGTGTTTTGGCGATTTTGAGGATTCATTCACAAATCCTCGCACCCTGCCGACAAACGACAGACTTTGCGCCTCTGGTTATTGTGTCATACGACGGAAGACAGGCGGTTAAAGAGATGGATGAAAAATGTTGCTTTGATTCTATCTGGGAAACCTTATAATAAATCTCTAGTCAAGACATGTCATTTTTCAAAAGAATTGCACATACAGGCTCGTTAGGAGGAAGCAGAATTATGTATTATTATTATTGGATCTTGAGCCGTCATAGGTGGAATGAAGGAAGCGGGCGACTTGCGACTCCATGTATGACGTAAGAGAAAGTTAAGAATCGTTATACTTTATTATTGGTGTTTTTAAATGCGCATTGTTCGTTTCGTGGCGAGACAGAGTCCTACATTTGAGCGGTAATAATTATACAGACTGGGAACTTTCAAAAACAAAAGTCGGATACGTTTGCGAATGGTCATTTCACATTGGCAATATTTACGATTGCATCAGAGTCTACGCTCAATTTCGCGCCTGTAAAAGCTGCGTAAACGATTATCGTTTCTTCTTTTGTTCATGTCTAGATGCCTCCCGCCGAGAAGCTTTAAAGTGGTTAAAAACACGTTTTTTAATTGCCCCGTTTAAAGGTGAAGAATGAAGATGAGCCTATGTTCATAACTGTCACGAATGTTTACGTTACAGAAGATATATGGACTTTGCTTGTTGAATGGCTAAACGGTGTTTCGTAACATGGATCAGTTGAGACGGATTCGTTTCATTGCTGATAACTGGTGACGGCTCTTGGTTATTTATTCGAGTCAACAACAATGGGCTCATAAGCTTTTATGCCAGAGCGTGTGCTGGTAATTCAAGGGATATGCGCAATTTTGGGATGATTCTTTTCTCCGTTATGACCGCCGATGATGGTCCCTAATAGCTGGTAGCAGCTTTCGTAAAAATTGTAAGCTCAAGTGTTGCTGAATGTAGAAGGCTGGCTAAATTATATGGGTAATGGTAGCGACGCGGCATTATGAGCCAAATGTGGCTGAAACGAGTTTTTTAGAACAAGGCTGCAGTTTGGATTCCATTTCGCAGGTACACATGAAAGCGAGCAATAATGTCGATGCGTGATGCAAAAAGGTGTCATAATGGTAGAGTATGCTCACGATCAGGAAGAGATGCGTTTTTAAGAAACACCGGATCTTCTTGTTTTGTTTTTGTTACATCATGTAAAAGTGAAAAAGTTGGTGAATGGGAAAAATTTGTTTGTACTTACCGTATCCTCCCTTGGAGCCTCCTTTGAAGTTGATGTTGGCAAGTCCAGCTTTGAGTCCTTTACCCTTTTGTTTGATGCCTTGGCCGATGCCTTCGAGGATGCCTCCCTTGGCGGCGATGATGTTTCCTTTGGTTTTGATGATTTTGCC